>BRDA01014441.1:15616-30948 GCA_036984385.1 Crenuchus spilurus | reverse complement strand
AGAGCTAATGAGAAATTGGGAGCCGGCTCTCATTCAATGGGAGTCGGCTCTTTTGATTCACTACCAAGCATCGGCTCTTAGAGCCGGCTCTTTTGTGAACGACACATCACTAATGGCCTCAGCTGGCCTGGACGCTCAGCTTCTGCATGATGATTGGATAATCTGTCTGAGGCTGAATCCCTTCTTGATTGACAGCGAAATGAGTGAATCAGCGATCTTTTGGTATAAACATTCGTGGGAGCATTTTTTAATTTTCATTCTGTTCTGAGTTGAACCGGAGACTTTCCTAATCCTCTTAGGGGCATTTTCTTTGTTAAAAATGACTAGCAACAAATCAAGCTTCTATTTCTGGTGTTTTTTTTGTAGCTGCTTGTGTTTGGAGACTGACTTCTATCACTCTTTCTGACTTCTATCACAGTTTCTGTCCAGCGGGTGCTGCTGAGCCTCTCCACCGTCACAAAGCACTCGCAGGCGGACACACTTCACACTAGCCTCGTGCCAGTTCCAGCTGGTGAGCTAGCTAGGTAGCAAGCTGCACATAATGGCAGACAGTTTTGGTGAAGCCATTTGATAGTCTTCCTTTTGAAGCAGATCAACTCCTCAGATTAATTTGGTGCAAAAGGTGGGGAAAAGTAACAGGTCTGTTCAGTTGTCCTGGTATGACAAAGTGAGCTGGCTGACTGGAAGTGAACAAATAAAATGTACTGTTGGCCATGCCTCTTGATGAAACCATCTCAAGGATGTGTTGTCTGGTCAAAAGTGGGTTTTGGGGATCTGTCCAACTTTGACAGGGCATACAAAAGGCATGAAAAAAGCAATGAACATGTGAGTGCATGTGCAAGGTTAAGTTGCCTGGGCAGAGTCAGGGTTGAGCATGCAATCAATGAAGGCACTCGCATTCAAGTGGCAAAACATAATGAAGCAGTTAAACAAAACAGAGCTTTACTAAACCGCCTTATTGATGTGACTTCCTTGCTTGGCCATCAAGAGCTGTCATTTAGGGAGCATGATAAGAGTGTTGAATCATCCAACAAGGGAATTTACAGGGAGTTTAATGAAACATTAGCTAAATATGACTGTGTCCTGGCCACACAATTCCAGTCATCAGCTGTGTTTTCTGGTATGTCCCTTGCAATCCAAAATGACTGATCTCTGCTCTTTCAGCCACTGTTTCTGATGAGATCAAGGATGAAATCCAGGCTGCTCCCTTTAATGCATGGCAGGTGGATGAAACAACTGATATCACTTGCCATGCTCAACTCTCTGTCATTGTTCGCTATGTGGATAGGACAGGTAAAATTCAGGAGCGCTTTGTTGGATTTTTTGATGTTTCTGGGGGAAGAGATGCTCAGTCTGTTTTTGAAGTCTTGAATGAGAACATGCAGGGCTACAATTTCAGGGAGAAACTTGTGGCACAAACCTATGATGGGGCTGCTGTCATGGCTTCAGCTCTCAATGGTTTGCAGGCCAAAGTTAAAGCAATAGCTCCCAGTGCAATGTTTGTGCATTGCTATGCACACAGACTGAATCTGGAATCTGGGGGCTAAATGCTTATCTGAGTGCAGAATATTTTTTGCATCACTCTGGGTTTGCCACATTTTTCTCAAAATCCACAAAGAGAATGTCTTTTCTTGAGTCTGCAGGCTGCTCAAGGTTGCCCAGAAATGCTCCTACTCGATGGAATTTCACATCACAGATAGTGAGCACTGTGGCAAACAATTATGATGCCCTCCTGCAAACTTTTGAGTTGATCATTGCAGATAAGTCCATGGATGATGACACATTAGACTGTGCCAAAGGCCTTCTGATGAAAATGGAGGATTTTGAGTTTGTGTTCATGTTGTACACATATGAACAAATCTTCTCTGAGATTGATGTGGTGTTTGACATTGTCCAGCAGAGAGCAGAGAGCTATGGATGTTCTCTACTGCAAGAAAAGAATTGAGTCTCTTCTTGCTTTTGTCAAAGAGAAGAGGTCAATAGGGTCTTTCCAAGCTGTTTATGCCAGAGCAGCAGATCTCACATCAGACCCATAAATTGAGCCCATGAGAAAACGTTGTCTGTCACAACTACAGGATCCCAAGGAGCGCTACAGAAATAGACAACCTCACAGAGCAGCTACCTCGGCGTTTTGCAAATTTGGAAAGTCTGCGCTTCTTGGAATTGGTCAATCCAGGGAAATTTGATGAGATGAGACAAGTGTTTCCAGAGGAGGCATTTCAGAGTGTCCTGAAAAGTTTTGTCCAGTTCTTTGATTCAGGGAGACTGAGGTCTGAACTTCAAATCCTATATTCAAACCAGGACTTGCAGGGCAACAGGGGAAAGCTATGTGATTTCTTGCTGTTTCTGAAAGACATGGAGTTGGACAGTGCAATGCCTCAGGTGTACAAACTATTGTCATTAGTGGCAACGATTGGAGCTACATCTGCAGGTGTGGAGAGGAGCTTCTCCTGTTTAAAGCGGCTCAAGTCTTACACCCGCAACACCATGGGCCAAATTAAGCAGCCTAGCTCTGCTGGCCATTGAGAGGACACTAGTCAAGTCCCTGGAAAAAACGTTTTTGCATCAAACAGAAGATCTGAATGTAAAAGTTTGTCTCTCTTTCTCTAACAGGGTGTGGACATCCAGAACTTCTCATCCAGTTGGGCAGATGGTCTGGCTTTCTGTGCACTGGTGCACAGATTCTTTCCTGAAGGCTTTGATTACTGCACACTGGACCCGTATGACCGCAGGGCCAACTTTGAGAAGGCTTTTAAAACCGCTGAGTAAGAATTGCGCACACACACACACACACACACGCATGCACACACACACACACACACACACACACACACACACACATGCATACATATTTATGAAGATACAGGCTGATGGACTACCTGCTGGGCATTACTGCTTGATGCACCTCTACCAGTGCCTTGCAAGTGTGCTCCTCTAAACATTCCTGGGCATAGATGGGTCATCAGCTGGGGACCACCAGTCATAGATGTTTCGCTCCTTTAACCCCAGTACATCTCCTGGTGGCGGAGTGATGGCAGGGATCTCTCCCTGCCACCCCCTGCTGATGCCCTAGGTGGTATTTTGGCCCCAACCAAACTCTTTAACCACAGCCAGAAGCTGCCCTTCTCTGCCTCCTCAGCCAGTTCTTTGCAACACCCTGTTCCTGTGCATCCCAAGTCACAGAGCAGGTGAACTGTTGAAGATCGACAAAGCCCCTACATCCCACTTCGACAGGACACAATACTGCCTTCCATCCAGCCTCCCTGTAGTCTTCCACCAGGTCTGCATACCTGGTGTGCTTCCGCTCATTAGCAACCTCCAGACCTTCCTCCCACGGGACACTGAGCTCCACCAACAGGATGGTCTTGCGTGGCTCTGACCATATGGTCAAGTCTGGCCGGAGGGATGTTTCAACAATCTTGGAATTGGAGCTGCCTCCCCAGGTCGACCCTCATAGTCCACTCACTGCTAGGTGATAGGAACATTGATGGTACTCTCTGGCGAGGGAGGTTGATGTTCTCCCCAGCCATTGCAAACAGGATGGAACATCTCAATGGAGTAGAAAGTCTGCTGTTAGCCTCCTGTCTGCACACCTCTGCCACCTCTGCCAGCTTCCTCAACACCAGATCATGTCACCACCTGCAATGGCCTTGGGACAAGGCTGTCTTGCAACCTGACAGGATATGCTGGAGGGTTGCATTGCTGGTATTGCAGAGTGGACATTTTCCCTCTGCACCAAACCACTGGTGGAGGTTTCTGGGACAAGGTAGGGTGTCATAGGTGGATCTGATCAGGAAGCTGAGTCTGACTTGGGGGATCTTCCACAGGTCAGACCATGACAATGACCTGTCTGTGACACCTTCCCATGACATCCAGCTCCCCTACCAGCTCTGAGCCACCGCTTTGATGTTGAGGTGCTCCAGCTCGGTCTTTGTCACTTCTGCCACCACCATGGCTCTCTGTTGCTTGGAAGCCTTTGACCAGAAAATGGGGGTCTCACTCCACCCAAGGCCTGCTCGACCTTCCTGGACTCTGCCGACTACCTCATGATGTTTCAACCGGCTGATTGCCATATCAACCTCTTCCTAGGCTTTCCACTTCCTCCCTGTTCATATCTGGGAGCCAGCTGCCCTCAACAGTTGGTCAGTGTATTCCCTCAGCTCTAACATCATCTGAGCCTTCTCTTGCTTGTACCCCAGGTCAGTGGACCGCAGTGGCAGTTGCAGCATGTTTTTGCCGAAGAGGCCTACATCTGACAGGCATCTCGGCAGCCCCAGCTACTTCCTGATGAATGAGTTTGCCAACCTATCCATCTTGTCTACCACGGAGGAGGGCACTTCGCTCATCTTCAAAGGGCACATCACCCTTGGATACAGTATGAACTGGTAGCTCCACTCTTTATACATGCCGGGGAGCTGGCTCTTACTGATCCTGGCTAGGCCATCTGCAAGCTGCTTCCTCACACTTTCCCCCATCTTCCTGTCAGAGAGGTCTGCTGAATAGGTATGTCCCAGGCTGTGGACAGGTTGACTTGCCAGCAATGGGATCTCTTCACTGCCTGCAACAAAGATGTTATGGTCACTTCTGACCCCTTTCCTAAGGGAAAGTCTACACAATTTAGTAGGCTTGATCTTCATCCTCACCCACCCCACAAGCTTGTCAATCCTCTTCAGCAGTCTTGTTGTAAACGCTGCTGTCTGGAGAATGATGATGATGTCATCTATATAGCCTCTAACTTGTGGTAGCCTCTGTCCTGATGGTAGCTTTATTCCTCCGACCATCTTTCTTGCCCCTATTAGGATGATTTCAAAGGCCGAACAAACAGGTGAAAGGATGGGTGAAATTGAGCATCCCATGGCAATGCCTACTTCCAGCGGTTGCCAGCCTGTAGTGAAGGTTTTGTGGATGCAACACATCTTGAGGTCTTCAAAATACTTTGCTACCAGGGCACGAATGCAGCCAGGATTTTTATTAGTTTTATTTTATTAGTTTGGATCATCAGCTTGCTTTCTCAGGTCTCTTAGAGTGTGTGTGTGTGTGTGTGTGTGTGTGTGTGTGTGTGTGTGTGTGTGTGTGTGTGTGTGTAAATGACATTCACTGTAGATAAGCAGCATCCTGTTTACTGACACTGTTCCACATTTGTGTTTGTCTTGTATTTAAATTTTTGCGAGGACCAGAAAACCTTCTCAAAACAAATATATTTTTTATTTTATTTAAATCTGTTGAAGTGAAGCTTAAACTTGCACTGCAAGTCACTCCAGTGTATAGTGAGGATGGCTGAAAAGATTGTTTGGGTCTCTCTACCATCTCTCACAGACATTTACAACAAGCACTGCATTAGGAAAGCTCTCAGCATTGTGGAGGACCCATCACATGGTCCTCCTCACACGTGCCTTCTGTTAGAAGATACTACAACATTTAGACCCTCACTACTGGACTGCCCAACAGTTTCATTCTTCAGGCTGTCAGACTCCTTAATGGACCCAGTCTGACTCTCAGGGATTAAACATCACTGCACATTTGCTCAGCACTGTGTTTGCCTACATCATCATTGTAATATTTGCACATCTGCACACTGTACTATAAAACTGCTGCTATAAACTATAATCTGCTACTAAGTATCACTCAGTTCCATGTACTGACCAACATCACATTTGTCCTTTGTCCTGTAATTTGTCCTTTATTGTTGTACTTGTGTTCTGTGTTGCTGGTCCTGGAGGATCATTGTTTTGGTTCAATATGTACTGTACTGTACTGTATCTGAAACAACAATAAAAATCTCTTGATCTTAGATAGTTGTTATGCTCTGGCTGACATGAGGAGACGGGGAGGCAGTAGAGTTTCAAAACATAAAGACTTTATTAACAAAACAGACTGAAAACAAAACAAGCTCAAGGGCTTTAAACTGACTTAAACAGGCTCATAAACGTGGACACCGACTGATGTGTAGATACAGAATGACCGACAGAGACAAGTCATAGAAGAATAGCTTTTAACTGATGCTGGGGAATTGAGGACAGGTTGAACACATGAACTTGACGAGACTGGGCAGACATGTGACAAGACATAACCATATAAGGAAACAGGCTGGGGAACTTGAGGCAACGAGAGGCAAGACAATAGTATAAAATTTTGTACAGTAAAGTTTGTACTTTCAAGAACTCAAAACAACATACTGCATCCATCACAACAGCATGGCTTTACAGAAAAAGAGTCAGGATGCTGAACTGACTAGCCTGCAGTACAGATCACATTTGGCAGATCATAAAAACATCCAGCAAAGACATGCCAGGACTGTTGACAAGCTTGAATGCTACATTAGGCAAGGATGGGACAACATTCCTCTCCCAAAACTCATCAACTGATCTCCTCAACTCCCAGACATTTACAGACTGTTGATAAAAAAAGACGGGCTGCTACACAATGGTAGACATGGCCCTGTCCCAACTTTTTGGAGATGTGTTGCTGCCATCAAGTTCTAAATAATTTAATATTTTAAATGAAATGGTAAGATGTCTCACTTTTAATATCTGATATATGTTCTATGTTATATCATGAATAAAACATTGGTCTGTGAAATTTGCAAATAATTGTATTCAGTTTTTATTTACATTTATTTACATTTTACACAGCCTCCCAACTTTTTTGTGTGACATTTTTGCTGTGGTTATTGGTGTGTGTGTGTGTGCGTGCATGCGTGTAGAAGGCTGGCTGATTGTGCCCCTCTGCTGGACGTTGATGATCTGCTGCGAATGCGAGAGCCTGATTGGAAGTGTGTGTACACCTACATTCAGGAGTTCTACCGCTGTCTGGTGGAGAAAGGCCTCGTCAAGACCAAAAAGAAGACTGTTTAACAAACACACACAGTCCTGAAGGTGAGCTAGAACACACACTGTCTGATCTCACTGTGATGTGGTTATATCCTACAGTAGACTACCACAGACAGGAACTCTGAAACATTTCTGTGAGCTGAAAAAATAACTCAGAAGCTAAAAAAACAACTTCAAACATACACTATCTGTCCAAAAGTTTGTGGACACCCCTTCTAGTGAATACTTTCGGGTACTTAAAGCTGACACAGGTGTATAAATACACACACAGCTTGTCTAGTCCCAGTAGAGAAATATTTGCAATAAAATATGACTAAAAATGAACTTATTGGAACCAAGTCTAATGGCAGGTGTGGGCTAGAGGGGTGTAAATCCCCCCAGCTTTGACAGCCGAAGCCTAAAGGTGAGATTAGGACTGACAGATCAGCAGTGTGATCACCTGAACCATCAAAAATTAGGGGGAGGGGCTTATACCATGTTAGTCATCATTCGACAACATCATAAAAATGTGCACTTCATTTCAAGCTTTAAAGGTTAGGTGAAGTATTGGGACAGGGCCACTGTCAGACTCCACTTTTTATATCAAATTTATGTTATATATTGTAGTCATACTTGCATATCAGGCTACATAAAATCTTCAAATATTGCAATTTTCATTTCAAGACAAATACAAATATATATATATATATATATATATATATATATATATATATATATATATATATATATATATATATATAATTAACTAAATTTTGAATGATGACATTGCGATTTATGAAATTACAGATTAAAACTAGATTTTGATGTTATTGTTTGTTCTTTTTTTAAACATATCACCCCAGCACTATATAATTAAAAAGACATTGAAAAAATGTCTAGGCTGTTTGTTGAAACTATGTTCCATTTTAGTTGAAAGTGAAAGGTGAAAAAACGTCTTTTTCTAGTGGTTGAAAAGACGTTTATGTGAAGACGTATTTCCAAAGTCAAGTTTAGGTTGAAAGTGAAAGGTGAAAAGACGTATTTTTTTAGTTTTAACAACGTCCATATGACATCTGGTGCTTGGTGGGTATAATCATATAACACCAGCATATAATGATAGTAAGCTTTCGAGATGTTGATAAAAATGTTAAATAACTGTTACTGTGTGTTAAAATATATTTAGAGCCAGGCCTGAGGGAGGGGCTCCTTGGTGAGCACCTGGTGACTGAACCCCTACCCATGGGTGCTGGCTGGGTTCAACCCAAAGGAGCTACATGGGTCGACTGTCACATGAGCCCACCACCTGTGTGGGAGGTAGTAATGGTGGTTCGGTGCTGTGTGATTTGGGAGGCAACATAATTCAAGATCTAGGCTTCTAAGTTTCTCGGCTACTGAAGCCAGCTTTTGGGACATGGAACGTAACCTCTGGCACAAAGTAGCCTGAGCTGGTGCATGAGGTTGAGAGATACCGGCTAGATATAGTCGGGCTCACCTCAACGCAAAGCTCGGGCTCTGCAACCAATCTCCATGAGAGGGGCTGGACACTTTTCCACTCTGGAGTTGCCCAAGGTGAGAGACGTCGGGCAGGGGTAGGCTTGCTCATAGGACCTCGGCTCAGTGCCTGTGTGTGGGGTTTTCCCCAGTGGATGAGAGGGTAGCTTCCGCACGCCGGTTGGGGGATGACTTCGGACTGTTGTTTGTGCTTATGCACTGAACAGCAGTTCAGAATAACCAGCCTTCCTTGAGCCCTTAGACTGGGTGCTGGAAAGCGCTCCCTCTGGGGACTCCATTGTTGTGCTGGGGGATTTCAATGCTCACGTGTGCAATGACAGTGTGACCTGGAGAGGCATGATTAGGAAGAATGACCTCTCCGATCTGAACCTGAGTGGTGTATAGTTATTGGATTTCTGTGCTTGTCACAGTTTATCCATAACTAACACTGTTAGGGCACAAGTGCACCATAAACGCACCAGGACACGCTAGGCCAAAGTTCAATGATTGACTTTATAATCATATCGTTGGACTTGCGCCCATGTGTCTTGGACACTCAGGTGAAGAGAGGGGCTGAGCTGTCAACCGATCAATACCTGGTGGTGAGTTGGATCAGATGGCAGGGAAGGATGCTGGACAGACCTGGCACTCCAAAATGTGTAATGAGGATTTGCTGGGAACGTTTGGCAGACGTTTGACCACATTCTGTGGGAGGCAAGAGACATAGAGTCTGAATGGGCTTTGTTCTGGGTTTCCATTGTTGAGGCAGCTGAACAAAGCAATAGCCATAAGTCACTGTGTGCTTGTCAGGGTGGCATACCTGGTGATGGACACTCCAGGTGAGTTAGGCTGTGAAACTCAAGAAAGAGTCTCATCTGGCCTGGTTGTCTTGTGGGACTCCAGAGGCAGATGACTGGCACCGAAGGTCCAAGTGGGCTAGAGCTCCAGTTGTTGCTGAGTTAAAAACACGGATGTGGGAGAAATTTGGTGAGGCCATGGAAAACGACTATCAGATGGCTCCTCAAAGATTCTTGCAAACAGTCAGCCAAATCAGGAGGAGAGAGCATTTTCCGACATAACACTGTCTACAGTGGTTTTTGGGAGTTGTTGACCTCAACTAGGGACATGATTGGCCATTGGAAGGAATACTTTGAGGACCTTTTCTATCCTACCTGCATATCTTCAAGAGAAGAAGCAGAGTCTGGGTACCTTGGAGGTGACTAACCTATCACTTTGGGTTTCTCCAAACTGTCTTAGTTGACACGTTTTTACAACATTACATGAACATTAGGGGCAGTGCCGAGTGTCCAGAGGTTGGACATCAGGGCTGTGCTTTGTCACCCATTCTAATCATTTTTTATGGACAGAATTTCTTGGCGTAGCCAAGTGGTGGATGGTGTTCAGTTTGGTGACCTTAGGATTCCATATCTGCTTTTTGCAGATGATGTGGTCCTGCTGGCTTCATCAAACCAGGACCTCCAGCTCTTACTGGACCAGTTTGCAGTGTGAAGTGACTGGGATAAGAATCAGCACCTCCAAATCTGAGACCATGGTACTCAGCTAGGAAAAGGTGGAGTGCTCTCTCCAGGTTGGGAGGATGTTCTTGCCTCAAGTGGAGGAGTTTAAGTATCTCGGGGTCTTGTTCACGGTTGAGGGTAAGAGGGAGCGGGAGATCGACAGGCAGATCAATTCAGCATCCACAGTGATGCAGGCTCTCTAATAGTCTGTCTTTGTGAAGAGAGAGCTGAGCCAAAAGGCAAAGCTCTCTGTTTACCGGTCAGTTTATGTCTCAACCCTCACCTGGCCATGAGCTTTGGGTAATGACTTAAAGAATGAGATCACGGATACAAGCAGCTGAAATAAGCTTTCATTGTAAGGTGTCTGGGCTCTCCCTTAGAGATAGGGTGAAGAATTTGGACATCTGGGAATGGCTCAGAGTAGAGTTGCTGCTTTTTCATATCAAGAGAAGCCGGTTGAAGTGGTTGGGTACCTGGAAAAGATGCCTCCTGTATGACTCCTGGGTGAGGTATTCTGGGCATGTCTAGTTGGGAGGAGACCCTGGGGAAGACCTAGGGCACACTAGAAAGGTTATATCTCTCAGCTGGCCTGGGAATGCATTGGAATCCTTTCATATGAGCTGGAAAATTTAGCTGGTGAGAGGGATGCCTGGTGTATTTTGCTTGGGTTGTTACCCCCGTGACCCAGACATGGATAAGTGGAAGATGATGGACGGATGGATGGATGGATGGATGGATACATACAATAACAATATGTTAAGTCTCTTAAATTTGTCAGTTTATCAGCAAAAAAGGTGGCAAGCAATATGTGAAAGTGATTATTTCATGTTTTTATTTATTTTCTATAAAATGCAGCTTACATGAGACAAAGAATTAAACTGCTTTGTAGCTGCTGATTGAACCAGTTAATGTTCCACAGAGCAGATCCCCATAAGGGGGCAGCCATGTTTAAAATAGGATTAGTACAGATTCTCTCATACATCCAGACCACTAGGTGTCAGTATAACTGTTGCTTCATAACCTAAGAAAGAATCACTTGAGAAAATCTCTTATTGCTCCTTTAACTGGTGCTCTGTTTCCTTTCTCATGACTTTGTGATGGAGGACATGTCTGTATGATTGAATGACTTTTTATGGTATAAAGCTAAAAGTCACAATGCTTATTAAGGAGATTAGATCTTAAATATTTACTCCACATTTACTCCTGCTGTTTAAAAATATCCACCTCTCAGCACATAAACCATTACACAACAGCAAAGGAATGGTTCACCCAGAAATCATGTTTACAGACTTTTCCACTGACGTCAGATGTAAATCAGCCAAGACTGTTTGGAGTCCAGATTTTGCTGTTAGCTGTGAAGCTAATACATTCTAAAGGTCAGAAGTCCAGTTATTTCTGTCAACATATTAACAAATTTCCCAAAAGCATCCCATCCAGATGTCAATGAATAAAAGCTCACCACTTCAGACAGCAGTAGGGCTGCCGAAAGTTTTTGTTTTTGTTTAAAGTTCAGAGTAAATTATATAGTGTCCTAAACCACATGCACATGAGTGTTCATAAAAGTTCTGGTGATGTTTTTACATAAATGACTGTATTCTTTCAGTGACTATTGCATTCTAGTGTTTGTTTGCAATATTAGCCTCAGAGCTCAAGTTCAAAATTTGCACTTTAAACATGTCTTGGATAATTAAGTACATCTAAGACAAGTGGACAATTATATATACATGCACTCACTGTCCACTTCATTAGATACACATACAGTAGCTTTTATCTGCACTCTTTGTCCATTTTAGCTCCACTGACCACACAGGTGAACTGTGTAGTTCCAAAATTACAGACTGTAGTTTATCTGTTTCTCTGTAGACTTTATTCACTCTGTTATTCAATGGTCAGGACCACCACAGGGCAGGGGTAGCATTCTCAGTGACACTGATGTGGTGGTGGTGTGTTAGTGTGTGTTAGAGCTGCTGATGTTTTTAAACACCTCAGTGTCACTACTGGCGTGAAAATAGTGACCAACCAGTCAACAGTGTCACCAGTGAAGGACTAGAGGACCAACACACACTGCTGAGCTGCTGTCTCTGACTTTACATCTACAAGACCAACAAGGTAGGTATGTCTAATAGAGTAAACAGTGAGTGACACAGTGTTTAACATCTCCAGCAGCTCACACACAACTAACACACCACCACCACGTCAGTGTTACTGAGAATTATCCTCGTGCTGTGTGGTGATTCTGACCATTGAAGAACAGGGTGAAAAAATACAGAGAAACAGATGGACGACAAAGTGCACCTCTATGGTCAATGGAGCTAAAATGGACAATGAATGTGTACCTAATGATGTGGGCAGTGAATATGAATATATGATTTTTGAGCGAGCCATTCTTTTAAGGGAACTGTATATAGATCCCAGTGGAAGAAGGAGGAAAATATTTCCCATAATTCAGGTTTGAGAAAAGTTGCAGGGACTGATGTTGGCAGTAGGCTACTATTAAAATGCATAAATCATGTCACAGAAGAAAACAGACTCAAGCTTACAGATTCTTTCCCCATCTGTGTGTTTACAGCAAAACAGCTGAGATCCAAAAGGGAAGTGACCAAGTTCTACAGGAGAGCTGCAGGACAGTACCTCCCTCCACACACACACATGTGCACGCGCTTCCTTAGGGACAAAGTGATTCCACCTCCAGTCCTGTAAGAGAATTCCTGCCAGTATACTTCAGCAGATTAGATTAAAGTGTGCACTCTCATGTCATGTCATACACCGTCGCACAGACGAGTCACTTCTCTCCAACGCCATCTGTCTCTGGTTGCTTGTAGCAGGCTAGCACCTGATAATCCAGTCCACGTCTTGATGTTATCCATCCAGGTTATTCTTGGTCTTCCACGTCTGACTCCTTCCACAAGTCCAGTCATAACACTTCCTTCAATGCTCTCATGTGCATGCCTCATCACATGACCAAAGTAACGTAACGTGTGGGATTTAACGTGCATCAGTAACTCCTTTTGAGTTCTAGCATCTCATAGACTTGCTCAGTGGTCATCATCTTCATCCATGAGATCTTCAACAACTTCCTGATGCACTAGTTCTCAAAAGCCTGAATACGTCTTTCTTCCTCTTTCTTCAATGTCCAGGCTTCACATCCATATGTAGCTACTGGCCAGACCAAGGCTTTCATCAGTCTTAGTTTGGTGTTGGTGCTAATTGACTTGCTTTTCCACAGTGCACTATCTGCTGTAACTATATTCTGTGTATAGTAAATAAAATGTTTCACAATAAATCTATTTCATAACACCTCAAACGCTCTTTCTTTAAACCTCCTGTGATTTATGTCATAGTTATTGTAGACCTGGTTTAACTACTTGTTTTATTGATCTTCTCATGAAAATAAATGACCTACCCTTGTAGTTTAATTGAGGGTGCACTTATGTACATAAGCCTGTATCTATATAATCCAGTTTTTAAAGGGAATTCAGTATACAGTGGAGAACGAGTGCACAAAACAAAGGCTGTGACTAGACCACATCGTCATGCTGTAAAACTATAGGTATTCTATATAAATTGTATTTTTTAATATATTTTGGAGTGTCTGGAACAGATTAATTGGATTTTTCTTAGGGCAAATATGACTTCAGTTATCCTTTGTTTCAGTTATCATCAGGCACTTTAAACTGAGATTCCACTCTATTTATTTAATTTCTGCATAATTTGGTCATTGAAATGTAAACCAGTGAACCCACAGATGTCCTCTGAGTGTTTTATGTAATGGTATTACATAATAGTGATAAATCTGATAAAATAGTTTTTTTCTTTGGGGACTATTTTGCCTCACAACAACTTGCATGTACCCCTCCTCCTTGAATGGATGAATGGATTATAAAACACATTTTATTCCAAAACTATTGTAAGTCAGTGTTTCATAGCCATTTCATGAAATAACTCTCTATAAGAATAAAATTAAAATAGAGAAAAAACATTTGCTTACTATCACCACCACTGTAACTTATCATCACAGACTCTGTATCTCTGTTAGAATGGAATATTATATAAGCAGAATGACAATTTAATTTGTAGCATTATCATTTTCATAAACACAAATAGACTTAAATTTTATAAATGTTATAATAAATGTTGCATCATTGTAAAATAATGATGAATATATTCTCATACTCCTTTTTTTTTTGTCATTTTTGGATTTCACAGTAACATTAGTCAACTAGATTTGCTGATGATATTGTCTGCATTACACTGCTTAGACTACTTGTTTCTGTGGAAGAGTCTAATGGATGAAGATAGATTACTACACTGCCATCTAGTGGTTGGGCATTTAAACCTAACACATGACAAACCACTGATCTGTACATGCAAGCTTTTCATTATAAATCTGTGCTGTTTTAAAGTAACATGATATTGTGATAAACTGCATGAATAGTTTACACCAGTACTGCAGGTGAAAGGGAAGGTTCATGTGAATGTACAGTGAAGAGGTTCCTTAAAGGTTAGGTGTGTGAAACAGGAGGGGGTGGTTCTGATACACCATAACTGCCTGTTGAGTTTTGGAGGTGTTGTGGGCTTAATTCAGTAATAATGAAGGTAGGAGCCAACCTGACCCCTGTGAAGGACTTGTGAGGTATAGTGTTAGAAATGTTTGAATATGGCTGAAAGGAAAGGGTCAGGTTTGTGAAACTGATTAAGTGCAGGGTTTTTTTTGTCACAGGATATAATTTAATTATTTGGAATTTGGGAGAAATGGTGTCCGTTGTTTTTAAACTATAAAAATATTGTTCATTTTTACTCAAACACAGCCCTATAAATAATGATATACATTTACTTGAAGGAAACCCAGAGTGGTTGTGCAGCTAAAGTGGTTCCCACTGTTACTACAAGGTCAAAAAGGTGCAACTGTTAGGTGCTTGGTGCTTGCTATAGTGTAGCTAAGCAGTTACTATGGTATCCAAGGTGGTTGCTATGATGTTGCAAAGTTGATAGGTGGTTGCTATGATGTTGTGAAGTGGCTACTATGGGGCTGCTAAGTGGTTGCAAGGTGGTTGCTATGGTGTTGCTACAGTAGGTTACAAAAGTGAGTATGGCCTTCACATTTCTGTAAATATTTTATTATATATTTTCATGGGACAACTCTATAGAAAAGAAACTTTAATATAATTTAGAGTTGTTAGTGTACAGCTGGTATAGCAGCAGGGGGCATTCTAGTATAACAGAGCTTTAGGGCTGCTAAGAACTAGGGATGCATCGATACCACATTTTTTAAAACCGAGTACGAGTACAAGTACTTACATTTAAGTACTTGCCAATACCAAGTACCAATAAGAGTACTAATAAATATCAATACTTACAATTAAAATGAAACTGAGCCTGTAAGTGTGTCTTATGGCTCCAGTTAGATGTGTTTGTGATCTATTTAATCTAAACACCTAAGATAATGATAACGGATTACACATTTCCCCTTTATACACTAAAACATTCAAAAATGAAACATGAAACATATCAGATA
>BRDA01014441.1:0-15606 GCA_036984385.1 Crenuchus spilurus | reverse complement strand
TACAGCTGGTATAGCAGCAGGGGGCATTCTAGTATAACAGAGCTTTAGGGCTGCTAAGAACTAGGGATGCATCGATACCACATTTTTTAAAACCGAGTACGAGTACAAGTACTTACATTTAAGTACTTGCCAATACCAAGTACCAATAAGAGTACTAATAAATATCAATACTTACAATTAAAATGAAACTGAGCCTGTAAGTGTGTCTTATGGCTCCAGTTAGATGTGTTTGTGATCTATTTAATCTAAACACCTAAGATAATGATAACGGATTACACATTTCCCCTTTATACACTGAAAAATTCAAAAATGAAACATATCAGATATACATATTCATCACCGTTAGCCAACTAGCTAGCTACATTACGTTAGCTTACCTTTTTGTAAAGCTCATGGTGATGAGAACTGAGGACCTCTTGAGGTTAGTAGTGCTTTTCCCAGTTATTTTAAATCCACAAACTTTGCTCTGTTTTGTTTTGTGTGGCAGCGAAAGTGAATTTACTCCATAAATCGCTTCTTCTTTTCCATCCAAGCTGCTGCTGTGACGTCAGCACGTTGTTGTTGACTGACTGACTGACTGTGGAGCTTAGCGTGCTTTGAGGAAGTCAGACGTGCGGCAGGTTTATTTTAAAAAGCGGATTACTGGACAAAAACATTATTTTAGTCATTCTGTGACATTTTCGTTTCGTTTTTATTTGTCGACGTAAAGTCTAATAGTTTTAGTCATAGTTTTCGTTTTAAAATATTAGTTTTTATTTAGTTTTCGTCTCGTTTTCGTCGTGAAAAAATGGTCGTCAACGAATATTTTTCGTCAGAATTATCGTTAACGAAATTAACACTGCTTTTGTCACCTTCATTCACTTGGAAATACCTCCACACCGCTGACATAGCTGCTCCTTCTCTACTACCGAGCTGGTTAAAGTCACGCTGCCGTTAAAATTTTTTTATTTTATTTAATTTTATTTATTTATTTATTTTGTGGTGCAAACTAATACTGTCTGTTAGAAGGAAACGAAGCTTCCATCACGCTGGTATCAGATCCTGTAGTATCGGAGCACTTTTATGAATACGAGTACAAGTATGCGCACGTGGTATCGGACAGATACCCGATGCTGGTGTCGGTATCGGTGCATCACTACATTTAACACATTGTGAGATGACACATATGTAGGAGTTGACCGATATGTTTGTCATGGATGATAATGATATGTAAACAAGGACACTGGGTAACTGATATTTGGGAATATTCAATATTTCTGTACCATAAATGTGATATTTGTAGTGTGAAAATACAAAGATCATAAGGTCATTACTTACAACTTACTCACAACTTGCATTAAATGAACATAGTTTAATATTTAAGCTATTATTAATAATAGTTCAATAATATTTAATCAACATGTGGCTCACATTCCTATTGACTGGGACATTTGGTCACACTGTCAGATATGTACATAGATAAACAACATTTTTACCAGCATAGAAATTGGCTTTAAGGACTTGACCAATTATCTGCCCAACTGATAATCTGAATGAATATTTAGCATTTTTGAGATTATCAACCAGAGCTGATCCCGTCAAATCCTAGTTAGAGGTATTACATTACCAGTAGGTATTATTGATTTGAATTCCAGATGCCATTCATTCTTTAACAGGTATCAGTATTGAACCAATATCAGCAAACAATGCTGTGCTGGATATTGAAGAGAAAATTAAATGAATCTGACTAGGGTTGTCACAATACCAGAAAGAAAACAGTCTTTGTTGTCTTTAACAACAAATGTTTATTTGATAGAACACAGATACAGTTCTACAATTTAGTATCCTGTCCGTACTTTTTAAAATGTATTTTCTGTAATCCACACAACTCCAGGCAGAAGTTTTAACAACATACATGATGTACCTATGGACTGATGAGTTGCTTTTACTTTCAATAATTAATAATCAACTATTATTAATATTTATTAATTAATAGCTATCTATATATCTACACCTTTAGAACTATATAACAAATACTGAAAATTAATGATTAAAATATGAATAATATTTTTTTACCTAAAGAATACAAAATAATAAAATCATACATTGAAGAAAATAATATAGAAACAGTATTTATTCTGTATTAATCGGTACTGATATTGATCGTGTTTAGGGCTGTTCTGACTCAGTAACAGTGTTTTTTTTTCTTCTCTGGCAATCAGAAAATTCATTGTGGCATGCAGGAAGGGACATAGTCACCATGACTGAGTGTTGCTCAGTCACACACAAGTGTGAGCTAACTCATTTTTTTTTTGTCAGGTGACATAAGATTTTCAGACTAATGTTTTCAGAAACTGATAACACTGGTCTTTTCTTGGAAGGAACAAAGACACACCCACTGCACTCTTTATAAACCTGTTCATCCCATTGAAGGTAATATGCAGCAGTTAATGTTCCACTTTCTGCAAGTACCTTTGTGCTGCGTCTTCAAGAATAATCCCCTGTTTAGAATCAGCTGTCTGCAATCACAGCAACACTCATGCCGTGTGGGTGGCATAGACAGCGTCTTCATGTGTATACCACCTGCTATTGTAGTGCACACTCACTGACTGAAAATGCTGCTCAGATTGATGAATCTCAGGGACTGATTAATAATTTGAGTCACTGAAATTCAGGACACAGATCATGTTCTCCATTTTTTAAATTTGGTAATATTATAGTTTTGCTATATGGACATATTTTCACATATTGTTTAAATACTGATTTTTCACAGTTGTGATTGTTTGAAATATATTTGAACACATTTGCCTTTGTTGTCATTGGCCTGCATTATTTTAACTAAAACAATTTATGTTTCAATTTTAAATTTCTCAAAAGAACCACAGAAACTGATCTTTTACGTCTGAGGTTGGTCAGAATACTCATTAAACACGGTTAAAAAGCTACTTTAAAGCTTTTATAGAACCCTATCATGATGATGATGAAAATAAACAATATATTGTGCAGCCTTGTGATAGTGCAGGTTATTTTATTAGAACCCTCCCCTCTGTCTCCTCCTAGAGGAAGGTGTGTGAGCTGCAGCTTGTGTGCATTTGGACTTCTAGTCTGTGTACTGGAGTCACCTGAGTGAGACACAGGATGTTTCTTAGCACTCCGTAAAGCTGCTGAAAGTGCCGGAGCCATCTGATCAATGCCATTGATCAGGGAGTCAATACTCCACTCTATATCCCTCTCTGTTTACTCCTGCTCTGCTAGTGGCATGTTAAACCGAGCGTGCTCTAAACTGCCACCCCGGGGGCTCTCTAAAAGCCGCACTCACCCCTGCCATTGATTGACACGTCGATTAGAAAGGGAAGCTGTTGACAGTGTGCTTGCATTGATGACCATGGACCCGGGCCAAGGCATTTTTAGATTCTAAATTCTAGAGAATGAAAGAAGTTGTACGTTGTATTAAGTCTCATTTGAGCCGTATTGCCATTAGCCTGGAGATAATCACAGGCTACGCTTGAATGTGCTTTCAAACAGGAAGAGAGTTTAACACGCACCATTTAATCAGTGTTAGCATTGATTTCTTTTTTAAGCCAGGTATGGCCTACCACACACCTGTTCAAATCTCATATATTTTTCTCCATTTACCAGCTCATTATTTATCAACTCTTCAGCTGTTTTAACATTTCCACAGTGTATAGGAGAATGAACTTTGGTTATTTAGTCATTCGCAAACCGTGCTTCATTATGTTCATCTTTTGAAAGGTAATTGCCAGCAGTCTTTACAGTGATGTACTGTAGTTCTGTCACAGTTTGATCCCGCAAATACTAATTTCACACTCTTTGTATGTAGACCTTGGGCTTCTCTCGGGATAATGAGAGAGGCAATTTAGATATCAAAACATTGTGTTTGGAGAGACTAGTATCCACAAGAGTTTCCCATTAGTGTGAAGTCTACATTATAAAGTAAGCTGACAGCAATTGAGAAATAGTAAATTATGAACTAAGACACTTGACAGGGAAAAAAAAACTTAAATAGCTGTTTTTGTACTGGATTGTTCAAACAAGACCAGAGTTCATGAGTATCTCTTTTCTCTCTCCCTCTCTTGCTTTCTCTCACCCCCCCATTCTTCATTCCCTCTCTTTCTGGTGCTGACTCTAAAGACCTTGCAGTGATTTAATCTCCACATGAATTGAATAAGGTTGACCTTATACAGACAACACTAATTACAAAACCAAATCAGTTCTCTTAATACAGGCCTGCACTTTTGCCATGCAGACACATATTTTTGCATATTTGGCACTTTGACACAGTGCAGAACCAATTCCATGATGGAGGACTTGGCTAATGTCAAGCTCATCCTATTTGCCTGTTGGGTTTAAAACCGCAGGGCTTTTTAGAGCTTGTGTTTAATTGGTGGTAGGTTGTCCTTGGCATTATAGAGCACATTCTCATACAGCAAGTCAACATTGCCCCACAGCGTCTGTGCACTTATCAGCTCTAGTTGTCAGGCCAAGAGATGGTCTTGAGGTTACGTGCTCACGTGCGAGCCAGACTAAGTGTTTGTATGTGAGTACAGGTTTTGCAAAGTCAACAGGCACTATCTAACTTGAAACAGCCCTTTTAAACCCCAAAGTAAACCTGGTTTTGGTTTAATGCGTCATTTACTGCCTGTAAACAGTTTGTGTAAAGGCGTTTATAGATGATTTATAAGGTCTCCCCCTGCTACCCTTAGACTTGGTTTTCTG
Organism: Crenuchus spilurus; assembly: GCA_036984385.1. NCBI lineage: Eukaryota > Metazoa > Chordata > Actinopteri > Characiformes > Crenuchidae > Crenuchus > Crenuchus spilurus. Next base: position 10,890 of record BRDA01014441.1, on the reverse strand, counting down.
ACTCGAGCAAACTCCTAGCCTTACCAGAGGCCCACTAATGGGAGTGTGGGCTAGACTGTGGTGGTGGAGGTGGTTTTTGGGGTTAGGTCACATAATAGGCCTCACATTCAACCGAGACCATCTGCCTCACAGCTCCTGAATTACCCACCATCCTGCTGACTGGGAGCCAGTACATTGCAGGATGTTGTGTTTTTTTCTCCAGCTCTGGTTTGGCCTCTGCATCAGATAAAGCTTCTCCTGTATGGAATCCAGAGCTTTAAAACCTGTGGAGACCCCTTCCATAAGATTGACTTTAATCTTTGAGCCTTTTTCCTTGTCACCTCAAAACGTGTGCTGCCTGATATGATAATGATGTGAACCTGTCCAGGGTATTAGAGTTAAGCTGGCTGATTAGGCTACAGATCGATTAGTCTATCACTCAGCGCTGGCCACACTAGAGGAGCAGCGTACCGCTGCTCTGAAGGACGTGAACACACACACACACACACACACACACAACCCACAAATGTGTTCTTGGAGGTAATCAAATCACAATAGCGGTATTTTTCTTGCCTAACATAATTTTGGACATGGTCTTTAAAAATAAGCTTTTTACTGCACAGTAGAACTGGTTGATTAGTGTAAAATATATCATTTAGTTTTTCCAGAATAATATGGAAACTGCAATTATTTTCTTTCATTTACACTGCAGGCTTGGACTTCAGGTGTTCAGTATATACATACTGTACCTACATGGTATCAATCATCTATCATAAAAAACATTTTCTCTACATAAAAAGCATCATATAAAATATTGCAGTTGCCAGTAACAACTTATTTAAACAGCAGAAATGTTGTCACGGTAAGTTTTCACTCTGGTTAAGTTCACTTATTGGATCTGAGAACAGTCTGGCCATAGTCTTAACATATGTGATTGACAGCCATCTATGACTCGTATGGAAAGCTGAAGGCCAGAATTACCCACAAACCAAATGCACTGTGTTTATATTGTAGAAGCTTAGAGGACGAAGACTCCGCAAAGTGAACACATTATTAACAGAGAACAGAACAAACAGCAAAAGAGAAACACAGCCGCTCTCAGCACCACAACAGCTGGACTGAACTGGCTGCAACTTTCGCGTGACTCCTCTTCACGCCCAAATTGTTCCAGAATCTCAGCCGTAACATATTACGGACATGATCTGAAAGGTGTGCTGTCAAAACCCTTGTACCTATAATCTACACATTGATAGGTGATTTTAAATGGACATTAAGTTAATGTGCAAAAGTACAAAACCAGACAATTGAAAGCAAACTTTTGTTTACCTTTTTTGCACACATTCTTAAGCAGGCTGTGCAGTTGGGGTAAGCCGTGTCAGCCTTGTGATACATTAGGGAAAGCTTAAGCAAGCTTTACTCACTATTAGGACTGCTTACTTTATATCGAAAGATTAAACAGTGGATATTTTTTAGACATTGGGAAGGTTTATCTTATACACAAGCTTACTTTAATTAGAAAGAAAACTCAAATTAAAAATCTGTGGGACTTGATACTTTGTTTTTGAGAATCAATACAGTCTCAAAACATGATAATGTGATACTCAAGCTCTGTAACACCCGTAATAAAGTTATTTTGCTTGTTAAAACTTTAAATGGTCTATCATCTGTTTCAGGCACAGTAATCTAGACAGTAACTGAAATCATTACTGAGAGTTTCACATCTGTCAATAAGAAAATGTTATGTGACCATTTAGTTTGTTTTGACGCATGAACACATGGACATTGTTTTTGTTTCATAGCATAAAAGCTATGAATATGAATGATGTCTTGGCCATGATGTTCTTTAGTGAATATTCTGTTTTAGAATGATCTTGTTGAAGAACTGAATGTCTTTTTTTTTTCCCTGAAAATATTGACCCATGAATGCATTCATCGCACATAATAGTCTATGCTCTTTCACATTTTCCATTGTGCTCATTGGGATTCTCTTTTCTCTTAAGTCCTTCAAGGCAACAAGGATTATAACAATGGTTTGAATAGACCTTCTTGTCAAGGTTTCCTGGTGTAAGCAGTCATTGGAAGATAGATAAATTGACTTTTGTTTGCCTTGTGTTTCTAATCTTTCAGATGTTGCCTGAGAGGCATCAGTTAAAGGCCCACATTCTTAATAAGAAACAGCAGAGCCCTGCAAATGGACTACTCTATACTTTGACATTGTTATTGTTGCTGGCACAGGAGGGGAATATGCACATAAATAGAAAAATATTCCAGATGTCTCACGACTGCATCAGCTATGTATCTTTTAGTGACCTTTTAAGACGAGTGCCTCAAAGGAAAGGTTAGTGGTCCACTGCAAGGAACGTGTGCTGGACCCAAGGCTGCATTATTATTATTTTTTGCCTCCGTCTGTGAACGTGACTGTGTGCGAGAAGAGAAGAGAGAGAGCAGTCTGGTAAAGGTTAGGACCCTGGCCTTGTCGGAATAGTCTGAGGCCTTTAATCCAGGAACAAAGTAATTAAGGTCCAGCACTGCAGAAAAGGCCAATTAAAGTGAACTATAGGCCCACGCTTGGAAAATGTGTGCATTTGCTGCAGAAAGTGAACCCTTTTACCAGGCCAGTGGGATCAGGCCAGTGGGATCTTCTGCCCTGGTGCTTAGGGAATCTTTAGGCCTGCCAGCCATGAGTGCGTATTATTCAGCGCCAAGTATTGCGGCTGAATTTGCGTGCAGTATCCTCCTGCTGCATATCATTTTAAAACTACAGTATTTACCCTAATGTCCAGGGACAAGTACCATTCTGATCTATAGCTTCATTCAAATATGAAGAGGTACTCATGGAATAACCTTGCCACAGAGCCATTTATTCAGGCTTACTAAGACGAGTTAATTGCAATCAATGGGGATTTTTATGTTAGTTGATTCAGCATTCTATTTCCAGGGTCAGTGCTGAGTGTGAGGCACCTGTAAGCTGTCTGCGAAGAAGGATGTGCTAATGTTATACAAACATGGCCTGACTCTGTGCACTGAAGTGGAAGATTCTGGACTGGAGCCTGACGTCAATACCAGCTAGGCTCACCCCTCATTCCCCCTCCAAATATCGGGAGCGCAGAGAGCAAAAGGCCCCGTACAACAGCCCAGTGATAAAAGTGCCAGCAAAGCAGAGCGAGCCGACTTAAAGGCGGTCGGAGTTAGATCAGATTATGTTTCCTTAACCTCTGACCATCTATTAATCTGCTCCCCAAACTCTCCGTTTCCAGCCAGCCAAGGAAGCGGATGCTCCATCTCCCAGTCTTTAGCGCTGCTGGACACAGCTGTTGTTCAGCTGGGTCAGGGCCAGAAGCATCCTGCTGTATCGCCTCTTCTTGCACAAGATCATCTGATCTGTCTGCACATTTGTGGCAGATACATGCTTTGTTTGCATTGTGTTTACCCAACAGTAGTGTCGAATTGATGACCAGTAACTAAGGTTGGGGGTTATTGAAACTTTTTTCTAAAAAATAATATCCGTACTGATTTCTTTAATATTGATTCTTGAAGATTTTTTCCCTGTGCCTTCAGTACAGTCTCCCAAAAAGCATAATGTTATCTTCAAGTGTATCAGTATTTTCTTATACCTCTGGTAGAATGTCATGTTAGTGCTGATTGTAGTATAGTCCAATTTAAGAGTTTTAGCACTTTAAGGTCTACCCTACTCTGCACTCCTTCACCAACTGTACGTGGTTGTCTGCATATTTTTCTCTGATTTCCTCAGGCTAATTGGTGTAATGGATTCACTAGATGACTTAAAGCTCCCTCTCGAGGGATGTCCCGCACAGTGTTTGATCTAGTGAACACAGTGCCTGTAAATGTTTTTCCTGCATGATGTTTGACATGACTTTGGCTCAGTTTCTGAGAGACAAGAGACAAGGTATTGCAGTAGGTAGTGGTTAGGCCCATGGGTGATGGTGTTTGTGGGGTGTGTTTGTCTGTCTGTATGAGAGAGCAAGACCGAGACAAATGCTGTGTGGCAACTTGTGTACTAGTCACTTTTAGTGTATGTTGATGTACTATGTAGAAATGTAAACTCTGACATGAGGCAGTAGCCTATAATTTGTTAATGCTTAATTACTATATCACAGGCTTTTTCTACTAGATAACTATCATGGACATATATGTAATGTATTTGTATAATGCTTTTAACATTTGAAAGACCCATACTAGATTTTTTTATATTTCTTAGCATTTGTGTGGCTTTGTGGTGTATAGTGTTGTTTTGTTTTACATGAATATTTCTCTGACTTTATTCCTTAAACAAGCTCTTGTTGTTACTGTGACTTTAAGGCTATATATATAAATGAGGCATATATAAATGAGCTCAATTCTGATTGGCTGTGTCTCATTTAAAAAGTAATCTTGGCCAAAAAACACTCCTTATAATTTGCATCAAAATGGGTGTGGCTAAAGTGCTGTTGGGTGAATAGGTGGATACATGTAAACATGCTAGTATCTGTTAAATTGTCAAAAAAAATGAGACTGTTCAGACTTCAAACTTCAAGTATTGGGGAGTGAATGGTAAAGAGACTGAGTGTGTCAAAGTTTTTTTTAATTAAATTAGATTAGACTTGATTCTTTATTAGATTAGATTCAACTTTTTGCCAATGTGATTTTGCACACAAAGGAATTTGACCTCCACATTTAACCCATCCTTGCAGTGAAACGCACACACTAAGCACACATGTGCCTGACGCAGTGGGCAGCACTATCAATGGCAGCCGGGGAGCAGTTAGTGGTTAGATGTCTTGCTCAAGGGCACTTCAGTCATGACCTGTCCAGGGATGAAACCGGTGATCTTCCGGTCACAAGATCAGGTCCCTCACCATCAGCCCACACCTGTCCCCTTTTGTCATACAGGATGGGATAGTTTTTAGCAAAACATTTTTAAAATTAAGTTTGAGCAATAGGTGGTGTATAGTGTTGATAGAAAGCGTCCATTAAAAAATGGCTTTTTTTAATTACAGTGGCTCAAGATCTGATGCTCATGTATGACGAGATGCTTTGCAAAATGTTCTCAGTCACTTTTGTTATTGTAATTAAAACAATTGATTATTGATTCATTCACTGTATGCTTTGTTATTTGGCACATGAATGTTTATACCAAATAAAGTATCACAGAGCAGTAAATGGGTGAAAATTTTGCAGGAAAGTGATGTGTGGAACTGCAGTATATCCACACTTCGGATTAAATTCTATGTTAAAGAACACCAGCAGCAATGTGCCTCTTCTCCAAAAGAGCCCAGAACCAGTTATGGGTACTGGCTACATGGTTCTGATGGTTGCACCATTTATAATTCAAGCCTAGCTAGCTCTTTGCAGGTTTTTTTTTTACATTATAAGAGTTCTCACCCACATGGGGTGAGATCTAATGCTGTAATACAATATGAGGTATAATACAATTATGCAGTAATGACTTCCTTTATTACTCTGCAAGTATTTAGAGCCTTTTGAGATCAGGTATTTCGTAAGCTTAAAAGAAGCTTCGTAAGTTGAATGTGGTTAGCAGTATCTGTAGCTTTATTATTAAAAAGATGAAGGTTGGCTGTTGCTGATATATATATATATATATATAATATATATATATATATATGCACAAAACGTTAATGCATTGGCGTTACATTGTGTGCATTTTATTTCTTGATTTCCCCCTCCTCTCTCCCTCCCTCTCTCGCTGTCTCTCTCCCCCACATACCAGTCTTTCAGCAGACAGCGAGTTGGTAGCGTCCTTTTGAAAACATAATGATGCTGGTGTGTTGAGATTATGGATGCGTGCAGTGCAGTGTAATGGCCCAGCTCTTTATTGCCTGCCGCATACTAATCCCAGAGCTGGAGGAGTGAAATGACACCTGCAGGGTAGTGTGTGTGTGTGCGTGTGTGTGTGCGTGTGTGTGTGCGTGTGTGTGTGCGCGTGTGTGTGTGTGTGTGTGTGTGTGTGTGTGTGTGTCTGTCTGTGTATGCATTTGTATTTGTGCATATGTGTACAAGTAGCACACCCACATGAAACGCCACCATTAAAAATGATCAAAGAAATTACTGTACTGTGCTGCACTGAGCCCAGTCTCATACCTGGCAGTGTGCAGGATACATCTCTGTATCCATACTACACACACACACACACACACACCAAACCACACTCATACACACCAATTACCATCTTCCCTTAATAGATTTGCAGAGATCCACTGTGTATATATTTTCACTTAAACTTGCCCAAGGCATTTTCAGCAGACGTGTTCAGAGGACAGGAAGTGGTGCTCATGCTTACGCTTTAAATTACTGTCAGTGTTTTGTTCCCCATGCTGCTAAATTATTTATAGATCTGTACTGGATTCTACAACCATAATGAAATATTGATATGTCATTAAATTAAAACATTAAGACTGGTGTTATAGTGTTTTCATTTTTGCTCTCATATTGGTACTGCAAGTGCAAAATCGGTCTTAGTCACAATCCCACAGATTATGAATTTATCCTCACAAACATATTGAATAGGTATCTGAGGTGGTTTGCTTACATAATGCTTGGTATAGTGTATGCAAATTGCTTAAATTTCACCTGGGTCTCTGTTTTTCTTACAAGCATGCACAAATCGTACACCACGGGTCCATTTCTTTTGCGTGTAAACGAGACATCCATTTCCCTGGCTGTGTTTTCAGAGATGACATATCAGCCACGGCGTCACTCGCCTTCTCATAACGGCCAAACAGGGCACGACGATTGTGGTAAATGCAATTTCATCTCCTCCAGTGCCTGCAATAAAGCGCACTCTCATGTTAAATGGCTAGTCTGGAAAAGCAAGTGCTCCCTAATGTGTGGGGGCCTCAGCACATGCAAAAAAGATGCAGAGAATCACGCAGAAGGTAGTCAGAGAATGAGAAGCGACATAAAGAGAGGGAGGGAAATGGTTGGTGGTGCAGCGAGTGGCTGGCCACAAGAGGAGATTGCATTTGTATTCTAATTATTTTCACAAATGTCATTACCATTCTTTTCTTTTATTCCACACAGGCAGCGAGCGGCACAGAGAGACGGTTATCTCAGAGAGCCATTTTAGTCAAAGAATCCTCCTCCGCCCCCCTCCCTTTCCCTCGATGGTCCGTTTGAAAAGGCGAGTGAGTGAGCGAGCGGCTGTATGGTCGGCTTGGTAATTTCACCGGCTTTTCATGTGTCGGAGGGCGATGAGTCCTCCTCCATTAGGTAGTGTCGGCCTGTGATGTATGATGTATGCGCGGCAAGGCAGTCTGATGTTTATTCATGATTTTGGAGGCAATGCCTCAGCTAAAGCTCTGTGATTTCCTTTTAAGGAACAAACTTTTGCGAGATTGAGATTTCATTTTAAAGGCACAAGGACCCAGCTAACCGTGCTTCAGCCCTCTTTTCTGCCTCTCCTTTTTCTCCTCTCTCTCTCTCTTTCTCTCATTTTTTCATCTTTCCCCCTCCTCCGATATTACCTCCGTCAGCTCTCATTTACATGACCTCCTGTAGGAAAAAAGAAAGAGTGAGGGATCACATGTACTTATTTCCTGATGATTCTCCTGGTTAGTTCTCCTTTGCCATCCTGTTGTCTTATAAGGACTTGTGTTTCCACACATTTCTGCAATGCCTCTGAGTACCTGCTAGTGTCGCTTTAAAGGGCTAGCTGCTGCATGCTCAGATGACAGTGGCAGACGGATGGGGATGGCTCTTTTGTTAGTGCGTTAGCTCTGTGCCACTCATACAAAGCCTGAGGCTGCTGTGGACAGTAATCAGTAAATGCTAGCGTGAACTAAAGGACTGCTTGTTCTCAGCAGTGCTTGGCTAACCTCAAATCTGCTTTATAGCAACCATAATTTGAAAAGCTAGTCCCTATTTGTCTTGTAAATGACTTTTTAATGATAATCAAGATGCATCCATCCATCACAGTGCCACAAATCCACGTTGTCCTTTGATGGGACTCCTCCTATTAACAAATGGTTGCTATTTATAATAGCAACAGCCCACCATCAGCAACGCATTTCTTGAACATCATACACTCTCAATGTTTCAAATTGGAAAATGAAGGACTAAAAGTGACTCACAGTGTGTTGAGTATAGGGTTATCGCAATACAAGGATTTTTGATTTCGATACAGATACCAAATGTAGTGTTGTGATATGTGGTATTAATCAATACTCTGGTCATACAGTGGTATGAAAGTTTGGACACCCTTGAAAATGTTCATGATTTTCCTTTATAAATCATTGGTTGTTTGGAACAGCAATTTCAGTTAAATATATCATATAGCAGATGAGCACAGTGATATTTGAGAAGTGAAATGAAGTTTATTGGATTTACAGAAAGTGTGCAATAATTATTTAAACAAAATTAGACATTAATTTGTGCATTACTTTGGGTACCCCAACAGAGAAATTACATCAATAGATCCTCCATTTGCAGAAATAACAGCCTCTAAACACTTTCTATAGCTTCCAATGAGGATCTGGATTCTGGTTGAAGGTTTGATGGTTTTTGAGCATGGACAGACCACTTTAAATCACACCACAGATTTTCAATAATATTCAGGTCTGGGGACTGAGATAGCCATTCCAGAATGTTGTACTTGTTCCTCTGCATGAATGTCTTAGTAGATTTTGAGCAGTGTTTAGGGTTGTTGTCTTGTTGAAGTATCCAGCCCCGGCACAACTTCAACTTTTCCACTGATTCTTGAACATTGTTTTCAAGAATCTGCTGATATTGACTGGAATCCATGTGACCCTCAACTTTAACAAGATTCCCAGTACCTGCACTGGCCACACAGCCCCACAGCATAATGGAACCGCCACCAAATTTGACTGTGGGTAGCTAGTGTTTGACTTGTCTTGGAATGCTGTGTTCTTTTTCCGCCCCTTGTTATGTCCAAATAACATTAATTTGTATGTGGCATCTGTATGATAATTAAGCATGAAAATGTTGTATACTAGTGACACTTGGTGCAGCTGTAGTCCAGTACATATGTGGGCAGTGTACTGGTATAAAAGTTAACACCATTCTGAGGTTGTCCATTTCCATGTTTTTCATGCAAATTAAACACGATTAAGCAATTGTAATTACCAATCCTAGCACATAATTTAAACGTTTACATATACAATTGACCACCTTATTACAGTATTTTGTCATTTTTTGGTAATAAATGGAAAAAACATATTTATATTGATGTAATGTGTTTATTGAAATGACAAATCCTACCAGTAATTTTGTGTTTTTACGTTTATAAAATTTAAAAAACTTTTCCCTTTTTGTATACTCCATAGAACAACTTCATGTAATATTTACTACTGGATTTAACAGATTTCAGTAGAAACTATACCTTCATTTTCAGAGTTTTGCGATTTCAGATACAGAGATAAATTAGTGTTAGTTTTCTGGCCTAGGCAGAAGTAAAATGAATGACTTTCATTTAGATATGTCTTGTTGATTTATTAATGTTCTTCATGTTTCTTTTTGCTAATGTTGACAACTGGCATGAATGAAATAATGGCTAATACATAGGTTATCTCAGGACCCTGAAAATGGCATCAATTTTCCAGCTGATGGTTGACTTTTGAAATTTTTCTTGGTTGGTGACTGAGGATGTTTTCATTCTATACTCTGTTGTTTACTCTTAGGCTTGTAGTGATGAATCCATGTCTCATCACCAGTAATTATTATTTTTAAGAAACCTTCACCTTCCTTACAGTATTGCTCCAGATGTCCAAACACGTGTGCAGCAAATCACTGCATACTGCTCTTCTTTTGTGCAGATCATAAGTGGGGTGGCCATTTTTTGTTGCACTGCAGTCATAAATGAGCAGTTACAGTGGAGACTTTGACCTAGTACTGAGTGTTGATAAAGCAGAACAGAAGTTTGAATATAACTAATGTGATAATTTTTTATTCACCCTTTTAGAAAAAAAGGTTCTACACTACACCAAAAAGAGTTCTTATATTAGTATGATGTCAAGCTATAAAAATTCAGGAACCATTTCTGGTGTTCTCTAGAATCTTTTTCAGAAGGCTTCTTTTTACAACAACCTACAACGCATTCCTTATCTGAAGAAACTTTTTACGATGCAGAAAACCCTTAATGATATAAATCATTCTTAGAGTGTTCATTCTTCAATATGTAACCATTTTCTTTACCCTTGAATCATATGCTTTAAGAGTATATGTAATAACCCATGTGTGAAACTAGGGATGCACCGATACCAGCATCGGGTATCTGTCTGATACCATGTGCGTGTACTTGTACTCGTATTCATAAAAGTGCTCCGATACTACAGGATCCGATACCAGCGTGATGGGAGCTTCATTTCCTTCTAACAGACAGTATTAGTTTGCACCACAAAATAAATAAATAAATAAAATTAAATAAAATTAAAACAATAAAATTAAAAAAGAAGACGGCAGCGTGACTTTAACCAGCCCGGTAGTAGAGAAGGAGCAGCTATGTCCGCGGTGTGGAGGTATTTACAGGTGAATGAAGGTGACAAAAACAGTGTTAATTTCGTTAACGATAATTATGACGAAAAATATTAGTTGACGACCATTTTTTCACGACAAAAACGAGACGAAAACTAAATAAAAACTAATATTTTAAAACGAAAACTATGACTAAAAGTATTAGACTTTTTGTCGATGAATAAAAACTAAACGAAAATGTCACAGAATGACTAAAATAATTTTTTTGTCCAGTAATCCTCTTTTTAAAATAAACCTGCCGCACGTCTGACTTTCTCAAAGCATGCTAAGCTCCACATTCACAGTGGTGAAGTTTAACAACACAACGTGTTGACGTCACAGCCGCAGAAGAAGCGATTTATGGAGTAATTTCACTTTCGCTGCCACACAAAACAAAACAGAGCAAAGTTTGTGGATGTAAAATAA
>BRDA01014440.1:791-20590 GCA_036984385.1 Crenuchus spilurus | reverse complement strand
CCATAAAAACAAGTATTTCCAGAATCAGGCTCACTTTATTGGCCAAGTACACTTAAATATGCAAGGATTTTTTTCTTAGGGAGTGTTATGAAGCTTCTAAGAAGTTCAAGTCAAGAGTTCAGATGTGATACCGATGCTTTTTTGTAGAATTATAGCAAATAGGTCAACAAAGGCCATGTGTTACAGTTAAACATTTGAAGGTTAATTGGTTGGTTGGTTGGTTGGTTGATTTATTTGTTGGTTAATTGCTTGATTGGCTCATTGGTTTCTTGGTTGATTGGTTGGTTGGTTGTTTGGCTGGCTGGTTGGTTGGCTCATTGGTTGTTTGGTTGACTGGTTGGTTGCTTGGGTGACTGGTTGGTTGGTTGGCTCATTGGATGCTTGGTTGACTGGTTGGTTGCTTGGTTGTTTGGTTGTTTGGTTGATTGGTTGATTGTTTGGCTGGCTGGTTGGTTGGCTCATTGGTTGCTTGGTTGGTTGCTTGGTTGTTTGGTTGATTGGTTGGTTGTTTGGCTGGCTGGTTCGTTGGTTGACTCATTGGTTGTTTGGTTGATTGGTTGGTTGCTTGAGTGACTGGTTGGTTGGTTGGCTCATTGGATGCTTGGTTGACTGGTTAATTGGTTGATTGTTTGGCAGGCAGGTTGGTTGGTTGGCTGGCTGGTTGCTTGGTTGGCTCATTGGTTTCTTGGTTGATTGGTTGGTTGATTGGTTGTTTCGTTGGTTGCTTGGCTGGCTGGCTGGTTCATTGGTTGCTTGGTTGCTTTGTTGATTGGTTGCTTGGCTGGCTGGTTGTTTGGTTGGTTCATTGGTTGTTTGATTGCTTGGTTGGTGTGTTGGATGCCTGGTTAGTTGGTTGGTTCATTGGTTGGTTGCTTGCTTGGTTGGTTTGTTGGTTGTTGGCTTGCCTGTTTGGTTGGTAAAATTGCACACAAACTACATATTAGAAAGAAATAAGAATACACAAGTTAGACTACAATAAGAGAATAATATATCTATTAAGTATGTATGCGAGCATAAAAGACACATTGCAACATGACATGAGCACAGGTATTTCACTTAATATTACACTCAGTAGTATGAAGTACTTTTGTTCGAGGTAAATATGAAAGTAGCAAATCTTGTCTGCAATATTTACTGTCATAACAGTGTCAGATTATGATATATTGCATTGTGTCTATTGATAGAAGAGTGCATTAGTCTGAATATTGTGATTCAGCACAGTTCAGGCAGCAGGAGATTGTCTGTACATTGCTTACGGATTTCTTTACAGTGGTGGCATTATATCTACATCTGAAATCTAGGCATTTTGTGATCCTAAATGTGAAGTGAACCTCTTCTGAGTATTTACGTATATGCATCATTAATAATAGTAAATTGGTTTCTTTGTGTATTATTTTGCATTACATTATACAGCATGGATCTCTCCACCATAAATAGATTTTACAGAACCTTATCTCAGAGCATTAGAGCAGGGGTCATCAATCTTATCCACAAAGGGCTGGTGTGGTTGTAGTTTTTCATTCCATTTAAGCTGAAGCAGACCTAACTCTACTTTCTTCATCACTTGGTGTCAGTCTTAAAAACTACTGCTTAGTTGTGCATGGTGGCCTGGTTGGAATGAAAACCTACAGACACATGGTTTTGTTGTCTTGTGGTTTTGTAGATTGACTGATGACCTGTGCATTTACGGTTGATGTAAGATGTCTGGTTCCTATCACCACCGCTGTGAACCATTCTAATCCAGTACATTTCTGTGTAATTGAGCATTTACAATCAACCCACTTTTGTTTACATTCTAAAGATGAGTTTAATATCTAGCAGCCATGACACTTGCAAGACATGCATATCCCCTCAAGCTGAGCAGGTCTGGGTCTGGTTATTGCTTGGATGAGAGACCTTCGCATTAAAGCTTGTGTGTTAGCTAAAAATGGAGTTGATGGGCCAACAACAGACACTATTCCTGTGTCTCAGTGCCACAATGCAATGACGGGGACACTGTCCTGTATAAATGTCTTCATCTTTTAAATGAGACTGAAAGGCCCCGAGAAAAAGCTCCCTGGTCATTTCCTCTAAAAGATTAGAGCTGGTACCCTGATGTCCTGCCCACTCCTAATCATCTCCATCTTCATAAACTGGCTCAGTCTCTCCTCACCTCTCTGCCTAACGTGTGCAGAGAGTTCTGGTGCTGACCTGGATGCTGACCATTGATGGTGGTTGAGGTGACTCTGTAATGTTTGTTCCAAATGTCAAATGGCTTTGAGTGCTGTAGAAACTTAACTGGACATTATTAAGTAATTTAAGAATTCAAGTTAAAGAGGTTGTTATTGCCATTCTAGGTCTATAGAGTACAGTACATAACAAAACAAAACAATCTTCCTCCAGGACCAGGTACAACAGAGAACACAAGTGCAATGACAAAAATACAATAAACATGCAATAGTATAGGACCTATACTACAGTACAAGTTCTCTGACTAGATTAACACATTACAGGACAAATGTAATGATGGTCAGTGCATGGAACTGAGTGATTGTCTAATGGGAAGCAAGATTCCAGCCTGCAGTAAGTGTATTATGCAAATGTGCAGTGATATTTAGTCCCTGAGAGTCAGACGCTGTGTGTGATGGAGTCTGACATCCTGAGGGATGAAACTGTTTAGCCTTGAGAGTCCAAATGCTGCAGTATCTTCTACCAGAAGGCAGCAGTGTGAACCATGTGATGGATGTGATGAGTCCTCCACAATGCTAGAGCTTTCCAGATGCAGTGCTTATTGTAAATGTCCATGATAAATGCTAGAGAGACTCCAGTGATCTTCTCAGCCATCCTTACTATATGCAGGAGAGTCTTGCAGTCAGATGCAGAGCAAATATGCAAAAAAAAAATTGTTATGCTTAACTTGAAATTCAAATAAATAATTCAAGAAATAATTTAATTTAATTATTAAAACAGCAATAAACAATTCCAAACGGCTGAATGTGCTTCCAATCAGATTTTAGAGCCATAACTATCCGTTTTATTAGAGGCTTTTTCATTTTTACTGCCCAGATGCATTTGCCAGATCATAATCTCAATAAATATAAGTAATGATCTGGGAGAGAAGGGTCTGCAATAAACGTTTCTTTATCCTGGACTCAAACAGGACCTGGACGGTCGACAGGATACACGTGATGATCCCCAGGTTTGGCTTTACATGATGAAAACGTTCTTGCTACTGTAGTTGTATGCAGTTTGAAAGAACAATAAAGGATCACTTTCTCTATTTAGTTCAGCCAAAACATCCTCAAAACAATAAAAACTTCACAGAACTGCAGACTGATAATGAGTAGATCCTCACATTCATTAAATGTAAGATTAGCAAGTCTGAGGAGGGATTTAAATGTGTCTGATTGGTCGACATGCTCATGTGTCAAATGAAAGCTCAGGGACTCATTTATCTGGAAATGTAAGTTACATCTTGATTACTGGATGTTTAGATGTGTTTAGAGTGACTCAGTGGGCTAAGGTGCTGACAGGGGATCATGAGTTTGAATCCCGGTCTCACTGCTTGCCATTAACAGTCGGGGCCTGAGAGAACAAAATTGGCCACTCTGTCCAGGTGGGTAGATGGAGCTCTCTCCTCATCACTACTAAGTAATGTCTGCTGGCTCAGGTGTCTGTTAGCTGATGTATCAGAGCTGGGGATCCTGTGCTTTCCTCCAAACATGTTGGCTTCCCAGCAACAACGTATCAGCATTTGGAAAAAAGGCGGAGCCTAACTTCACATGGAGGAGGCATGGGCTAGTCTTCAGCCTCCTAGAGTCAGGGACATGAGCAGTGTTTGGGAGAGTTCTAATGGATGGGTGAGTCAATTGGCTACTATTATATTAGGGCAACAATAGGGACATAAAATGTTAGTCCATGCACAGATAAATAAAAATGGTTGATTTCTGACAGGGAGGTCATAGACAGACAAATGAGGACTTGTTAGTTTCAGTACAATCTCTGAAGTAAACATGGGCATATGATGTAAAAGTGAAAGATTTCAAAATCACTGATTATAAATACGAAATATTTTCTATAATTTAAAAAATCTGAACACTTGACAGATTAATATTTAATCAATGAATTAATTAATCAATTAATAACCCTGAGAATCAGCCCTTTCATATGGTGTATACTTCATGCCTATTGGTTGACATCATGTTTATTAAAAAAAAATATTTCATAATTATATTCATATTTCTGTGTTTTGGGCACAAATTCCTCATCAGATGTTTCAAAATGTACAAAAAGGACTGTTGCAGCTTTCATGTGATGCCAGCTTGTATCTATTTTATGAAATATGACATTTATGAAATGTTAAAAATGCACGTTTGGAACCACTGGTGAAGAGATTAAGGATGCTTTACATTATGCAAGTGAAATGCTGTAAAGTTTCATGTAGGTACCAAAATTGCTTGAAAGTTGCACCATGTAAAGCCTACCTAAGAACTTCCTTTGCTGAAACTTTTGCCCAAGGCTTCCTGTGCTTGGCAACACTGAGATGGCCATATCTTTTCTGTCTTTACCACTGATCCTAGTTCAGCCTTGGACTGTCTAAGCTTTGGCTGGCTGTGGCTGTAAGCTGCATGCAGATCAGTGTGTTGAGACAGCTGGTGCTGGGCTGATGGATGGTGCAGCCACTGCGCTGGGGACAGCAGGGAGAGATAAGCAGCAGCAGGGACCTGACATAGTGAGCTGGAGCACATCCTGGAGGATGAAAACGTCCACACAACACTCAGCAGTTAGGGGGTTGTGTGCCCAATAAGTATTAAAAACTTATTAAATACAGCCTGTGTAAATAGTGACACATGTCCAAAAGTGTGTGGACACTCCTTCTAATGAATGCATTCAGCTTGACACAGATGTACACAGTGCTTGTCTTGTCCCTGTAGGAGGAGATCCTTTGACTAAGCTAAATCATTTTTAAAAACGAGTGAAGTTGCTGTTTGTAGTGTAGAAGCTTCAAAGCTGCTCTGCAAAACTGGTTTTATCATTATCTTTGAGTCCACTATAATAAACAGCTTTTGGCTTCTTGTGGTCTTCGTACAGTAATAATGATATTGTATGGACTTCAAGACTCATCATGAGGATGAATCATCCCTCTCTTCGACCTTGGCTCTATTCAGTGGATGAGGCTGATGTGCTTTGGAAAACCTGCCACGTTCCCTTTCAAGGTCTTGGCGCCTGATAGTTGATTGACAGTTGGAAAGGCAAGCAATAGTCTGAGCTGGCCCAGGAACATCTCAAACTGACCTTCAACCGTGTGTGGACATGTGTGTATGAGTAGACCACAAGCCACAGGAAGGGAGAGAGATATGAAGCAAGGGTTCTTCCTCTCCTCCTTTGAAGTGGAGCCCAAAAAATTCGACTCGTCCTCCGTCTCTGTGGACATCCAGGTGGAATCAGTGAGAAGATCCAGGCCTGTCTGCTCTTCTTCCTGTTCACTCGTGCTTTCTGTGCACCACGGATGCCTGTAGGCCTCAGTCTCGCCCACAGCTTTTCATGGGAAATCCTAATGTGAGTCCATATAGGTTTAATGATTCGTAAAAGCCTCTTCACTTTTCCGCCTCGCCTTTATTTAGCTCTCATGAAGAGAGGACAGGGGAGACATTAGACTGAGCTAATAGCCCATTCAAAATCAATTATAGCCAAGGAGGGAAGTTCTAACAGTTTATGATTTAGTGTCTCTTGCATGTGGACCAAAGGGCACAGAGAGGAAGATGTTTAAAACTCATCCCGCAGCACCAAGGTTAGAACCCACCAACGGGAGACTGAATCTAAAACAAGACACAGGTAATGATAGTGACAAGTTCCACTATATGTCCAAATGTTTGAGGACGCCCTGCTATTGAATGCATTCAGCTCCTTTACATTGATGTACAAATGCACACACAGCTTGTCTAGTCCCTGTAGAGCAGTACTGTCAATAGAATACGACTAAACATGAACCTGTTGGCACCATTTCTAATGCCAGGTGGGCTAGAGGAGTATAAAGCCTGTGGAGCTGTCTTCTCTGGTCCATTCAGTACTTTAGGGATGAGGTGGTGGTGGTGATCATCCAACACTAAACATACTAAATGCAATCAGATCCTCATAGCAATGCTCATAAATCTATTAGAAAGCCTCCATGGACAGTACAGACAGATGCTCTATAAAAAAAGCAGCATAAACTCTTAATACGTATGATGTTAGAAGTAACAACGAATGAGCATCTGTCTCAATACTTTTAACCATATAGTGTAGCAGCCATCATTAACAGATCATATGAATTGCCAGCAGCCAGTTAAATTTACTTTAAAACTGTTTATTCATCTCAAAATCACTCTTTCCTGTGGACCATTAGATGCTGGCACCAACAACCCAAATGACCCCAGCATATTAGATTAAAACTTTAAGGTAATATAAGCCACAGACAAATCCATTCAAGTTGGAAGATCGACAATGAGAATCCCAAAGTGAAACCTGAGCCCATCCCACACCTTACACACACCACCGCTCAAACTTCTGGGTTTTTCATGACAGCACAAGTGTATTGTAGAAGAAAATTCTTTTTTTCTAGCTGTTTGTAGACTATGATCATGCTGCTGCTCCAGAAACTCAGTCTTCTACAGTAGAGGGTGAGTTAAGACATTGTCACCACTTTTTAGCTCAGTTTTGGTGTCTCGCACAAGTTGTTGACAGTGAATTGATAGACTTTAGTACAGATGTTTACTGTCCACCAGAGGTTTATTGCATATTTCACACAATGTATCATAGGAATAGTGGATAAACAAAAATAGGAGATATTAGTCCATAAACAACCTCAATAAACACTATTAATCACTAGAAAAGGAGATATTAGTCCATAAACAACCTCAATAAACACTATTAATCACTAGAATAGGAGATATTAGTCTATCAACAACATAAATAAACACTATTAATCACTAGAATAGGAGATATTAGTCCATAAACAACCTCAATAAACACTATTAATCACTAGAATAGGAGATATTAGTCCATAAACACCTCAATAAACACTATTAATCAATAGAATAGGAGAGACTAGTCTATAAACAACATCAATAAACACTATTAATTGCTAGAATATGAGATATTAGTCCATAGACAACCCCATTAAACACTATTAATCACTAGAATATGAGATATTTATTCATAAATAACATTTGTAAAAGACTAATAATCACTAGAGTAGAATATTAAACACGAAAGCACTAGAAAACATGAAATAAAAGTGTGTTGTGATGGAAACTGCATAATGAAGATGTAGTGGGTGACCTGAAACCTTTGAGTGGTAATGTATCTTTGAGAAATGATTTTCAAAACTGGCTGAACCCAAGCCAAACTGACCAAATCCAACACAGTAGTCCTCTCCCATCATGTTCACACATGAAGTCAAAGGGCATGGTCCTCTAAAGTGAGAAAGAGCTCCATCTTTGAAGTGCCTGTGGAGCTTATAAAACTGACACTCTCCTAATCCCACACCCAGCTCTATCTGTATGTTATTCAGTGAGGCGGCTTAGGGCACTCCTAAAACAACAGCATTGCACATACACCTTAGTATCTGAATGCAGAGGGCAAGCAGAGGCATCTCTCTGTCCATCAGGGAATCCTGGGAATTCAAGGGCAGGACATAGAATGACCCTGTGGGAGTGACAAAAGGCCAGAAGCCCAGCTGAGATTAGGCCAGCAAAGCCCAGTCCATTAGGGCCTCTAGACCACACTCTTATTTTAAACTGAAGCCTTCAAATATTCATAGACCAGGTCGCATTCACATCAGATCATTAATGCATAGCATCTTAGAATATGAGAGGAGAGGAAGTGAAGAGGTTCATTGAAAGATTGACATACAGAAGCATTGAATGGGAAATATTAAAGAGAGGAGCTTTAAGAGCTGAAGGGAGAGATATGGAAAGCTTTTAAGGTGGCAAGTCTGTCGGTGATGAAGAAGGAGGCAGCAGACGAAATGGGCTTCAGATATGCAAGTACTGACTGGCATCAAAAAGTGACCCTGAACCAGTTAACTGCAATGGGTGGGACACTAACTCTTCTTCAGTCTACAATACTTGAATTGACAACAAACAAAGAGTACAATAAATATACAGTACAATAAACCTCAATAGCTTGTTAACAGGCATCAGGCTACTTATATAACTTACTATAATAACATCAGTTTCAAATTCAGTTCATTAACCATGTGAAATCAGAAATGTCTAATTCCTTAAAACTGGCATGCTTATTTGATATTCAGACAAGGGTTGTCTCAATTATTGAATTTTGATTTTGATACTGATACCAAGTGTAGTATCACAATACTCGATACAAAATCCATATTCTGGTTATCAATTGTCAACACTCAACTTTGTCAGAATTGTCACACTCAACAGAGTACAAGGATTATGCGACTTCTCAGAGTGTGGCCAATGACTCCAGCAGAACTATCTAAAACACTCTACCTAAAAGGAGAGAGCCAAAAGGTAAACAGGCATGGGAGCTCTCCGAGACACTGGCATCCCGCTGCTCCACTGTCAACAAACCTGAGTGATCATGTGAGCAGCGGTACAGCCCCAGCATCTCAGTTTACTATAAATCCCTACGTCAGTGAACCCCTGGATCTGCAACCTTCTTATAATGTAAAGTATTAATTACCAAAAGCTAAACTAAACAGATAAGTTTTCAGCCTAGGCTTAAAGGTTGAGTCTGTGGTTGAGTCCTAGATGTTGTCTGAGAGGTTATTCCAAAGTTGAGAGGTATAAGAGAAGGCTCTTCCCCCTGCTGATAATTTCTGAATTCTGGGAACTTTCAAGAAGCCAGCACCCTGTTCTGTAAACAAAATGATTAATAATAATAAATAAGGTCTCGTAGATACTCAGGGGCGAGTGCATGTAGGGCTTTATACATCAGTAAAATAATTTTATATTTAATTCGGAATTCAACTGGAAGCCAGTGTAGTGCTGAAAGAACTGGGTTAATATCAAATTTTCTGGTTTTAGTAAGAACCCTGGCTGCCGCATTTTTTTACTAATTGAAGTTTATTTAGGTTTCTGCTAGAATATCCTGATAATAGTGCATTACAGTAATCTAATCTGGAAGTAATAAATGCATTTATCAATTTTTCTGTATCATGTAGGGATGAGGCGTTTCTTAGCTTGGAAATATTACAGAGATGTAGAAAAGCTGTTCTGGTAGTTTTAGTTGTGTTGGTCAAATGATAAATCTGAGTCAATTTTGACACCAAGATTTTTTGCTACTAATCTAGGTGTAACAGTGAAGTTATCCAGATTTAAACTTAAGAAGAAGAATCTCTGTTTTGTCCCTATTTAAAAGGAGGAAGTTATATGACATTCAGCATTTCACATCTTTTATACAGTCCTCCATCTTCTTTAATCTAATCCTGTCATCAGGTTTAGCTGATATACAAAGTTGTAACCGTGTAACAGTGAAACAGTGTAAAATTAATATTATGTTTGCTTATAACTTGGCCTAATGGCAGCACATAAAGTACAAATATTAAAGGTCCTAAGATAGATCCTTGTGGAATTCCATATCTCACTGTAGTCATCTGTAGTTTTCTAAACATCTATTCAGAACCATTCAGTTGGCCAATATTAGTGCAAATATTTTTAAGTATTAAAAGTTAGATTATAGAATTTATTGGAAAATTGTAAGTACTGAAAAGTCTCAATATTTTTGATACTTGGTGCAACTCTACTACTGACCAATTACCAAAACTAAATTGTTAAAGTAATTCAGTAATGCATTGCATATTCAATACATCCAGAAGCTGTTGCTCACAGCATGTTGTCTACACTAACAAAAACATACTGAACACAAAGGTTATCTCTTTATACACTGAGGTTCTTTTTCATTTTTACTCAAGTCATTTCTGCATGTATCCTCTGGTGCCTGCAGTGCATGGATCATTCACAAGGGGGCAAAAGACATGTATCAGATTTTATACATCATGTTTTTCTTATTTATTTAGTTAATAACAAATATTCATTTTCACTATTACTTATATAATAAGTGTAATTAATGTAATCATGTACAGTAAAAATATAATAATTGATTTGTCACTCTGATGATGAAGAGGTCATAAAAACTCAACTATGTATCAAATATGATATACATGACTTTATAGGTTTGATGATTGCATTTTTCTGTACGGTTTACATCTTATAAAAAAAAGTCCAGAATCTCAAATTATTAGAATATTACATTTTGAGTAAATTACTATTCAAACAGTATCAACATGGAAAAAAATTTCACTTTCTGTAATAAATATAAAATTATGATCACAAATATTTGGAGATGAACTATAGTTCAAGCTGGACCAACAAGGTGGATGGTCGCTGTACACTGAGGTGTTTAAAAACTCCAATCCACTCATACACAGACTAACACACCACCACAACATCAGTGTTAGTGCAGTGTTGGGAAGGTTTCAGAAAACGTCAGTATGGTTGATATGTTGGGACAGGTTTGGGGGATTTGGTTCAGAAGCAGGTCAAGCGTGAAGAAGTCCACCACTCATCTGTGCTCCAAAGCTTAGCCAAGCACAGGTCATTCACTTAATCAGTCCTTTGTGTTGACTTAATTCTGCTCAATATCAGTTGGTAACTCATTTGACGAACACAGGCCGTGCTGGTAGTCCTGGTAGTGACCTTTTGACCTTTTGCCTTGATCAGTGTTTCAGTCAGCTGGAAGATGATGTATCCTGGGGCAGAGCGCAGTGTAATTGTAAGCTTTGTAATTATTTGATTAGGTGCACTCTGATAAGCAGATGCTTGGCTGGAATTAGATTATTAGATGGGTTGAAAAAGCTATTTGGACACAATGCCAGTAAAATGTCCCTTCTCTCTCTCTCTCTCTCTCTCTCTCTCTTTCTCGTTCTCTCTCTCTCTCTCTCTCTCTCTCTCTCTCTCTCTCTCTCTCTCTGTCGTTCTCATTCTCGCTCTCGCTCTCTGTCGTTCTCGTTCTCGCTCTCGCTCTCTGTCGTTCTCGTTCTCTCTCTCTCTCTCGTTCTCGTTCTCTCTCTCTCTCGCTCTCTCTCTCATTCTCTCTCTCTCATTCTCTCTCTCTCTCATTCTTGTTCTCTCTCTCTCTCTCTCTCTCTGTCGTTCTCATTCTCGCTCTCGCTCTCTGTCGTTCTCGTTCTCGCTCTCGCTCTTGCTCTCTGTCGTTTTCATTCTCTCTCTCTCTCATTCTTGTTCTCTCTCTCTCTCTCTCTGTCGTTCTCATTCTCGCTCTCGCTCTCTGTCGTTCTCGTTTTCGCTCTCGCTCTCTGTTGTTCTCGTTCTCTCTCTCTCTCTCTCGTTCTCGTTCTCACTCTCACTCTCTCTCTCTCGTTCTCTCTCGTTCTCTCTCGTTCTCTCTCTCTCTCGCTCTCTCTCTCTCTCTCTCGCTCTCTCTCTCTCTCTCTCTCTCTTACTCACGCACACACTCAGTGTATCCTAAAAATATGTTATGAACAAAAGTTATTGCAGCAAACAATGGTTAGACACTTTGTGCAACTTTACTTCTGAATAATTACAAAAACATTAAAAAACACATATATGAGTTTTGTTTTGTATCACATTTGATGCATCCAGAATTTATTGCTCTTATTTAACAAAAACGTACAAAAACACAAACCTTTTAACCCCTTATACACTGATTTTCCTTTAAATTTTTACTCAAATAATTTCTAGCTTTGCTCATGCAGTGCATGAATGAACCAGCATACAGGTTTTTCTTTCTTTAATTAATTTTAAAATATATATTACACATTATTGCATTATAGTATAGTATAATGTATAGATAAAATGTAATTAAAATGTAATTATTTTTATCACACTGATGATGAGGTCTTAAAAACTCAATTATGTATCAAATATGATACACTTAGCTTTACAGGGTGAAAGGAGGCTAACAAAGTATACAGAGAAACAGATGGACTACAGTCTGTAATTGTAGAACTACAAAGTGCACCTGTATGATCAGTGGAGATGTTAGAAAGTGGTTTCCCCATGTCCTGCCTGAAAGGTCTGCTGGCCGAGTAAGCATAAATACCTCACTTGTTTGTTTTGCACGAGGGACCAACTAATGGAGAACAGATCATTTGTATTACTAACCAGGAAACATAATCAATACACAATTGTTCCACTTCTAGCAAACAACATGACATAATGTACAACACAAAAGAGCATTAACAGTTACACCTATCCTGGACCATCACTGAGGTAGTACATTTCCATCAGTCAGCTGGAACCTGAAAGTCTTCAGCACCTGTAGATTACAGTCTTACAATAAAAAAATATTGCAAAATTATATAATAATAATAATAATAATAATAATAAAAAAAACTTAATTCTTCTTTATTTTTGTTTTCTTTCTTTTGAGACAGTTTGTATTTACAGTCTTTGCTGTGTATTTAGTTCTGTACTACCCACCACAACCTAGCTGTCAGTATCTTAAATGTTTAGTTCTTCTACTTTTTAAAGACAAAAATACTGTTTGGGGCCAAATGTCCCCATGTTGTCAAATGATCGTGTTTTCTTATCATCATGGGTGTATTTGCTCTCCACAAAGATGGTTAAATACATGCACACACACACTTACCAGTGTGCCACAGCCCTGCTGATGTTTTGATTAGAGGCCCAGAGAGCATGAGAAAATGTGTCTCAGGGTAGCTGAGGGGGCTTTAAGATACAGACCTGGGGGGGGGGGGATTTTTAGAAAATCTGTCACTAAGTTAACTTAAGTTTTGTGACTTTAAATACATCCTACACAGTCAGGAAAAAAATCCACCACATGGTGCAAAAAGTGCTCTATGTTAACTTTTCCAGCAGAAAGGGGCAGATCTGTATTTAACTGAACTTTAAACAGGAAAATTAAAGGAAAAGTCAGGACAGGGGTGAGTGGAGTCATCACAGCTTCAAATTCATTCATTACAGCACAATTTAAAACTGTTATGTTCACTAAATAAAGGTTCAGAGCTTCAGGGCTCCACCCAAGTAACAGGAAAGGTTCTAACCCAGTGACAATCCAGTACCATTTCCATCCCAGATTGTTGAGTCCACTAGTGGTTCTAGATTGCCGTTCCTCACTCCTCAGCCATGGCCTGGTGTTTAAGGATGTAGTATTGTGACTGGAATGTCACCGGTTTGATCCCTGAGCAGATCATGACTCCTTGAGCAAGGCACCTAAACCCCGGGCATCTTGGATAAGGCTGCCCACTGCTTTGGGCACATGTTCTCACAGCCTAGTGTGTTCACTGGTGTGTGTTTCACTGCTCGGATGGATAAAACAGTACATGAAAAGTGACATATTTCAAGCCCTTTGACAGAATGCAGTGAACATTTGCTCTACAACTGGACCTTAATGACCATGTTGGGCTACATTGTTTGTACCCTGTTTGACAAACATGTGCCCATGCTGTACCTTTACTGCTGACTGTGAAGGGCTTTTAGAGGTTAAAGCAGCACTCCATGAGAAACAGAAGTGAGAACAATGAGCGCTCTCCATGTGAGCGTTGAGGAGCAGACTAATGCCAGTGTGAGAGGTGGCACACTGAGGAAAGTCTGATTGTTCCTTGTTTGAATTGCCTGATTGCCAGAGCTGATATTTCACAGTCTCGCTGCACTCGGGCCTGGACAAGGGTGTGTCTGCACTTTTCCTCCAACTAATCATGCAACTTATCACCAGATAAGAGAAATATTTTCATTGTCTGGAGAAAAGCATACACAGGGCATGTTCAACAGTCTTGTTACTGTCTCTTTTATTGTTTTATATTCTGCACAAAAATATTGAAAGAAAATTAACAGAAAAGATACAGTGTTTGATTGAGTTTTTATAAACATGTACACTGTATTGTGAACTGTATGTAGTAATAATACTGCTAATAATACTACTAATAATAATAATACTACTACTAATAATAATAATAATATTAGTAGTAGTTGTAGTAATAAAAGACTGTCTGTTCATGCACTAGTATGTGTAGTGTTGTTACCATTAAATCAATATTCAGTTAATGCCAAAATCTTTTCTTAAAACCACCATCATGGGGTTCAACTGAACAGAAAATATGTTTTATGTTTTGTAATTCACATCCTGAAACATGTAAAACATCCAAATAATTTATTGCTGGACAGAAAACATGTAGATGCTTCTAGATTTTTGTACTAGAAATAACTTTTTTTAAGCTGCACAGCACCGAAGGGACTTTATGTAGTCCTGCAATTCAGATTTCAGTACAGCAACCAAGTGGTCAGTTCTGCTTGTAAGGGACTTATTCAATGAGTATATAATGTAATTGTCAATTCATAAATAATCAGAAACAACTTGAGCATAAATGTGACTTTTGTGTGCGTCTTAGAAGATAGTAATGAATCTGAATGTAAGGAACAGATCCTGGACCACCAACAGGTTCGTGTAGTTTATAAAGCTTTTGAAATCTAACCTTCTAGGGGTGAAAACAACTTTTACACCAGGGTGCCCAATCCTTGTCCTGAAGATTTACAACCCTGAACAGGGGGGAGCAGACACTTAAGTGGTGCCCCCATGGACACTTGGGACCCCATTTGCAGTGCAAGATTGGCGTAGGCGGAGTGTCCTGATTTTGCCAATTCAATTTTCACTGACTTACAGTATGACTGCAGTGTTTTTTTCTCTTTACAGGATTGATCTGCCTCCAACACATAAGCCCCCTCCTCCCTACAGCGAGAGACCCCCAGCCATCCCTCTGGCCTCTCAGGCTCCTCAGGTAGCCTCTGCCTCTCAGGTGAGCTCTCTATGGTGCCTCCTAAGAAACACTGATGAATGTGACAGATGTGAATAGATAGGAGTCTTTATGTACATTATGATCATTCAGCACCATCCCCCTTTAGCTGTGCTCTGCTTTCTTCTGTTGTTTATTGTTCTTCATTCTCTCATATCTGTCTTTCTCTCTCTCCAGCACTATCTCTCTCCTTCCAGTCACATTAAACAGCACATTTCAGAGCAGCTAATAACAGCTTTGGTCTCGGGCTTAAACACATACACTCTTCTGCAGAGAGAAGACAGTTCCTCTGATATGGATATCCTCAAATTATAGGGGACAGTTATGACTAATAGGGACATCTGTTCTCGAGACTCAATACAAACACTGTTATTAGACTGTCATCATTGCTTATGATACACTATGTCTTTTGATTCCAGCACTGCTGGAGGAATATGAGACACTGTTTCCTAAGTTGGGTCTGTGTAGGAAAACTCTCTGAAAGAAAAGGTACTGGACAGTCACTAGGTCACTGTCACTGAAGGGTCCATCTTCGGTACCTTTATTTAGAGAATACCTTGACCTGTCCTGGATCCTGGCTTTACTGTTTAGATAAAAATACAAATCTGCTGGAGAAGTCAATGAACTGTTAAGATACTCTACTGCTATACTATAATACATTGGTGCTTGAAAGTTTGTGAACCCTTCAGATTTTTTTTATATTTCTGCATAAATATGACCTAAAACATCATCAGATGTTCACACAAGTCCTAAAAGTAGAGAAAGAGAGCCCAGTTAAACAAATGAGACACAAATATTATACTTGCTCATTTATTTATTGAGGAAAATGAGTCAGTATGACATATTTGTGAGAGGCAAAAGTATGTGAACCTCTGCTTTCAGTACCTGGTGTGACCCCCCTTTACAGCAATACCTGTAACTAAACGTTTCCGGTAACTGTTCTTTAACCGTTCTTTGGTAGAACGACTTGTGTGTTTAGGGTCGTTGTCTTGCTGCATGACCCACCTTCTCTTGAGATTCAGTTGATGGACAGATGTCCTGACATTTTCTTTAGAATTCTCTGATATAATCCACTATTCATTGTTCAGTCAATGATGACAAGCCGTCCTGGCTCAGATGCAGCAAAACAGGCCCAAACCTGATACTACCACCACCATGTTTCACAGATGAGATAAGGTTCTTATGCTGAATGCAGTGTTTTCCTTTCTCCAAACATAACACTTTTCATTTAAACCAAAATGTTATATAATTTGGTCTCTTCCGTCCACAAAACATTCTTCCAATAGTCTTCTGGCTTGTCCACGTGATCTTTAACAAACTGCAGACAAGCAGTACTGTTCTTTTTGGAGAGCAGTGACTTTCTCCTTACAACCCTGCCATGCACACCATTGTTGTTCAGTGTTCTCCTGATGGTGGACTCATGAACATTAACATTAGCGAATGTGAGAGAGGCCTTCAGTTGATTAGAAGTTACTTTGGGGCCCTTTGTATATCATCCATTCTATCCATTCATCTTAGCCTTGTGAGTCCCTATGCCCCTTCACTGGGCAGGGCATTATACTATTCTTGCTATGATCAGAACAGGGCACCAAGCCATCACTGGCCACACACAATCACAGCAGTGCAATTTAAAATAATCAGTTAACCTGAGCTCCATGTTATTTGACTGTGGGAGGATGCTGGAGACTCTGGAGGAAACCCTCACAGACTTGGGGAGAACATGGCAACTTTACCCTGATGGGCACTCGAACAGCACTGAGAGGCAAACATGATCAAAGTTTATTGTGGTGATTAGCAATGAGAATCAAGTAGCCTCTACCTAGATTATTGTCTTGCAACAGCAATGGAGGAGAAACTGTCATGGTTTCAAACTTCACTGATCTTAATGATATCTCAGAAATGCTGGGACATACTTCAAAAAGATGATTGGAGAAGTATTTCAGAAATGGTGGGAATTCTGGAGAGTGATTAATGTGTATTAGGCTGTACAAACTACTGAATCACAGTGTTTGTTGTTGCTGAGGAGCCTTCGGTGTAGAGAATGCAAATTAAGCTACTACACTTTGTGTTAAGAATTGCACAGAAAGGGATCTGATCTGTGATTGAATTCATGCTGTAGATACTAATTTAGTTATTGTGCTTGGCATCTGTGAAATCATCACAACCGAAGCTCTGTTCTGGCTCAAAGACACCCATAAGCAATGATAAACGAGCTGCTTGGGTGACGAGTGGTGAAAAGTCACAGGGTTCCCCTTTGCATGGGGGTGCACTTTAAAAAAAAAACTTTTTGAGGATTACAAGAGCATTAGTGAGGTCAGGATGTTGGATGATCACTAACACCACCTCATCCCCAACTCTACCAACTCATCCCAAAAGTACTGGATGGAGCCGAGAACACAGCTGCACTGCACAGCTCAGTGCTGTGCCCTGTAGCCCACACCTGGCATTAGACATTGTGCCAGCCAGTTCATGTTTAGTCCTGTTCTATTGGTTGGCAGTTTTCTAGGGTAACTAGATGAGCTGTGTGTGCGTTTGTACATCTGTGTCAACTTAAATTAGCTGCATTTGATAGAAGGGCTGTCCACAAACATTTGGGCATGTAGTCTGCTTCAGTTTACAGTAGGTCTGAGGATCAGAGAAGCAACATAATAGTACAAGTGTATTAAAAATGGTTCCTCATCTTCTTCAGAGCAGAGTGAATTAGACCCAAAGTGCAGGAGAGGGTTTCTGCTGACCAGGCCATGTTTTTTGGACTCTTATACCACTTCTTATGCAATTTTACACCCATGACTCATGGCTAGCTATTACAACTTAATAATATTATTCATCCATTAGCCTACATTAGAGTAATAATGGGGTTGAGACATAGAAATAATAGATAAACAAACAAATACAATATCTTTTTTTAGAGCAATTTTCTTAATGGTTCATTTATTTTAGGGGGCCCATAACATTGTAGTGACACCACTGGACTTGTTAGCTGATTATTTGACTCGTGTGCCAGAAAAACAAAATATGCAGTGCAGGAGCCCAGAAACATGGTTCTGACCGTGTACTTGTGTGTGTGCTACAGGCTCGCAGGATGGAGAGACGTTTGGAGCAGGCAGAGAGAGCGGTGAGCAGGGTGACACGTAGGGACCTTCAGAGCCTCACCCACCAGCCGCTGTCCTATCAGGAATGGATCTGCCATCAGAACAGATCAGACCGTGTTTACATCAACCACCGGGAGCATTACGTTTGAAAGGAGCATCTAGCATAAACCATTCATAAGCCCTAAAGTTCAGACAGATGGTGTACACTCACTGGCCACTACATTAGGTACACCTTGTATCTACTCATTGTCCAGTTTTGCTTCACTGACCATGACGTGTACTGACATCTGTTCTATGTATGGACCACCACAGAGCAGGTGGATCATTCTCAGTACTTCAGTGACACTGATGTGGTGGTGGTGTGTTAGTGTGTGTTGAGTGAGCAGAGCTGCTGGAGATGTTAAACACTCCCTCTATCACTGTCACTCACTGTCCTCTATTAGACACACCTACCGTCCACTTTGTAGATGTAAAGTCAGAGACGGCAGCTCAGCACAGTTTGTGTTGGTCGTCTAGTCCTTCATTGGGTGTGGTTGGCTGGATATTTTGGTTGGTGCACCAGTAGTGACACTGCAGTGTTTAAAGACATCGATCAGGACTAAAGCGCTGAGACTATGATCAGAGGATCATGAGTTCAAATCCCGGTCATGCTGCTTGTCATCAACAGCCGAAGCCCTGAGAGAGCAAAATTGGCTGTGCTCTCTCTGGGTGGGTAGATGACACCACCTCCCCATCACTACTACCATGTAATGTCTTCTGGCTCAGGTGTCTGTTAGCTGATGTATCAGAGCTGCTTGAGCGCGTTGGCTGCCCAGCGATGATGTATCAGCGCCAGTTGGAAAAGAGGTTCAGGGGATCAGAGGAGGTTAGTCTTCACCATCCTTGAGTTAAAGACATTACAAGACATTTTTAGAGTCTTAGTGAGTGGGTGAGATGATTGGCTACTTAACAATGGGGGAAGAATTTGCAATAAATAATAAAATAAAAAATCCAGCAGCTCTGCTATGTCTGACTTGTACCAGCCCAACACACAAACAGGGTGAACAAAGTATACAGAGAAACAGATGGACTACAAGATACAAGGTATGTGTACCTTAGAAAGTGACCAGTGATTGTATACTACCAGACAGAATGAACAGAAAGCAACCAGAAAGAAGAGTGTTGACAGTGAACTGTGCAGATGGCTACCAGACTGTGTCACACCAGAGAGTCAACGTTGAAGTTTCAGAGCTTTTGGCTTTTAGTGCCTTCATTTTTCAAGCCCACCACAGCGTTCAGATAAGGAAGGAACCATTTTTGGATACTCCCCCTCTCTGAACTTTCAAACAAATCAGCTAAGAAATGGAACTCTTCAGTAGCAAGTCTTAACCCAGATCTGTCAGTGGTGCAGGAGGTAACTTCAGCTGTAGATTTAATTAGAGACACGGCCTCAGCAAAAATGTCATTTTGATGCATTTTACCTGAGCTGCGAACTAAAGCTGCATGGCAAAGTGTATATAGGCTACTTATGCAGAATGTCTTACTAAGCACCAAGTTGTGTTAAATCATGATTATGGCCATCTGCAGGGCTCATATTGAGGAGAGGCTGGGGGACCCCCTGTAAGAGTTAAGGGACCCCAATAAGTGACAGCCCCCCATAAATATTTATCACTGGGGTACCCCCATAACCTTAATCACAATTCAAATCTTGGCCATTTCAGTACTTTAAACAAATCTGCAAACTTTTGAGGTCACCATTAAATTGAACATTTTCTATGTTTTTATTGAAGAAATGTTTTTATTTTCTAGCTGTTTAGAGACTCTGATAAAATCCACAAATGCTGCTGCTCCTTTATTGAGGTTGTTTATGGACTAATATCTCCTATTCTAGTGATTAATAGTGTTTATTGAGGTTGTTTATGGACTAATATTTCCTATTCTAGTGA
>BRDA01014436.1:70432-89279 GCA_036984385.1 Crenuchus spilurus | reverse complement strand
CAGTTTACTTTTTATGTACTTGAATTTAAAGTGTTCCAATTTAGTCCCAAGTCAGTATACTTGTAGTGTACTTGCTAAATAAAAGTACACTTAGGGAAATACTTTTATTATACTTAAGTATACTTAATAACATGTACTCGACGTATACTTGTTTTTGCTAAGGGAAGCCAGTCCTGTGGACCTAGAGGACCAACACAACAGCAACAGATGAGCTACGGTCTCCAATTTTACATCTACAAGGTGGACCAACAAGGTAGGTGTGTCTAATAGAGTGAACAGTGTTTAAAAACTCCAGCAGCTCTGCTGATCTACTTGCATCAGCACCACATCGATATCACTGCAGTGCAGATAATGATCCACCACCTTAATAATACCTGCTCTGTGGAGGTCCTGAATGTAGACAAGGAGGTGTAATATATATATATATATATATATATATATAATGGCAAGGCCATTCTTACCCCCCAGGTTGCAGGTTAATTATATTCTCTGGACTTGAACTAGCGATCTGGTTATGATGCATGTTCACAAACCCAGTACAGCACTTCCCGCCACTCTCCAATTACATATTCATATGGTGATTCCCAGCTGAATTCTGCATCCCGAGTTTTATTCCCATCTCCCTAGAGAGGCTTCCCCGGAGTCTAATGAGGACAAGGTTGTACTCTCAATGGGTTTCATGCAGCAAACACTGAACAGCAGCCTTGTTCATTGTCATTCCAATGGCCAAGTATCTATTTATGCCACTTTTTTATTTTCCAGTCAGTAAAACATACGCTGGTCATTGATTCCCAAACTACTGCAGAACTTGGTTGTAAGTGTTGAAGCGTATGTTTGATTGAGGTATAAAACATAAAAGTAGCCCAGAACTTGTAATGTTGCCAGAGAAATATCTACTCTCCCTGCAGCCAGACTCAAGTTAGCTTCATGCCTAAGAGGGCCCAAGATACACCCCTGTTGTACCCCGCTGTTAAAGAGCTGTGGTTGCCCACCCAACCTGTGATGTTTGAAGGAGGAAGTCAAGCGATCCATGCACCACAGAATCCTGCTGGGAGCAAGATTTTGTTCTTTTGTTTTCTTTATTGTTCTGTTTTTTCAACTTTATCTGATCTGTGAACTAGAGGGCTTCTCTCAAAATCAAAAAAGAAAGAAAAAAAACAATCTTTTGGATGGACTGAAATAATCTTTTTGCTTGCTACCTTTCCAAACACAACAAAGAACTGTATGTTTTTTTTAATGGAAATTAGTACTAGTGCTACAGTGTTTTGTTCAGTCTATTGTTATGCAGAAAGTATGGTGTACTTTTTTTTCCTCCTTTCTATAAATGGCTGAATTTATGGCTTCCCAAAGACGGTGGAATTTGTCTTGTGTAAGCCGGACCCTTTTCCACTGCCTTATCATCACAACCTATCTTTAATGTCATGCTATCAGAATATCTGTATCTACTGTTGCCGAAATGCTTTGTTTCTATAATAAAAAAAAAAGTCCAGTGTCAAGCGTTCATTCTCCCTCTCTACTCTCTCAAGCCAAGGACATTTTTTTCTGCAAAGGCACAGCTGTGATATCCCTCTGTAGCACTTCCTGTGTGATGTACCAGAAATGCATACATTGACAATTAAAATTGTGCCCATCTTTTGAAGCTCTCATTGTCCTGTTTATTCAATTTATTTATTGTTTGAGTAATTAGACACTAGTGGGCCTGCTTGATTATGATGACCGTAGTTATCTTGTAGCAATTTCATATTACTGTTTCTTCAAAAATTACAATATTGAAATGTTTTGTTTTGTGTTATTTAATACAAAAAGGTAAACTGTCATTTTATATTCATTACACAAAGTGACATTTCAAGCATTTATATATATTGATCAGTATGGTTTATAGCTCATTTTGTGTAAATTACTGTTCAAACAATATTTAAAAAGGTTTGCAATATGTCACATTTTATATTAAGTTTAATCATTTTGAATTGAAATAAATGAAGCTATGCTATGGATGACATATCATTTTAGGATAATTTAAAAGTACAGAGCAAAAATCTTGGGAACCTGAGTGACTACTACTTAGTCTATTAATATTCTTTGTATTTATGTTAATATTAAATGTTAATCTGAGTAAATAAACACTTCCAGCTAAGATAGTTTTTAAATTGATTTACTCCGGTGGGGCTACAACCTTTGGCCAGTACTGTAACAACAACCATGTAGATTGTGTATTAACTTTCATACCCAAAATTAATTGACAATGAACAAACGTTTTGATGTAGACACTGTGTTTAGTCATTCTTGGAGGAACATCCGACAGCCAGTTTTTTTTTCTTATTACATGTCAGTTTCCTAACATAAGTCAGCATTAAATTTAGGCTGCATAACCCATATGATAGATTTAAATTCACTTTGTAGACATCAGTTTGATCAAGTTTACATTTATCTTCAGAAAGCAAGTTAGAGAACAGAGGAAATGTTGGATTTCATATATGTAAATTAATGGGTCAAACAATCAATGAATGGTTTGTTTTGCTTTTAAGGAGCTTTATTTACAGTTCATAGATACCAAGTATCCAACGAAAGTCAAAATACCTTTCATTGGGACCCGACATAACAGTATACACGAGAAAACACGCTAATGTGGAGTGTCGATACAGCCATTTCCCTGAAATCGTAGAATATAAAAACCACGACCCTCGTAAGCCTGGACCGTACTCTGTCATCTCATCATTACACAATCATACTGCTGCTGAAATCGAGCCATTTGGATCTGTGTGAAGAGCCGAGAACCACATCTGAAATGAGGTGAGTCTCCAGAGGTTCAAGCTCACACTGGCTGAACAGGGCAGAGAAACGGCCGCAAGTCTTTAGTCCTCCTATCAAACCAGCCCAATCCCGCTCAGCACGCTGATGCTCCTCCCACTGTCCTTTTCCAAGTGGATTTTTTTTTTCCATGAGACTAAAAATGAGAAAAAAATTCTCTTTGCTATTTCATTCACTACAGAGGTTTCATCGTGTTAAAAAAAAGAACAAAAGGAGAAACAAAAAAGGAAAGGAGAGGTCTTTGGAGGAATCTTGTGTCTCTGAAGCTAGACTACCAGCTTTCTCACAGCATTAAAAAAACAACAAGGTCAGTCCTGTTCTGGAGCTCCACTGTCCTCCCTCTATGCCTGTCCCTAATGAAAGTCAACAAAAAAAAAAATGTATGAGCCTTCTCCAAGTCTATGTCCCATTGCTCTGTCGCTCCAGTCACTGGCCAAATCAAAAGATGAATCTCGGTTTCTGCTCTGCTGTCCACGAAGCTCTGCTCTTGATGAGGGACTATCCAATCATCCTGCCCGGATTTGTTTTAGTAAATGACTTCATACACAGTGGCCTTCTTGTCTCCTGAGCCAGTCACAATGAACTGGTCATCTGGGGAGATGTCACAGCTGAGGACGGAGGATGATTCCTTTGACTGGAGAAGAAAAAAGACCACATCCAAATTAGTCTGATTAATTTATATTAGTTTTAAACCTAAATCTGTAGTGTTTGACAGATACAGAAAGTATTAAATATTCGAATTGTGTGGCTACACCATTTATTTGATAACTGTGTGCAAACAAAGAGTACAGTACCTGGAATATGCTGGAGCCATAAGGAGTTCGCCATGCATTCAGTAGATTATCTTTACCTGTGCTTACAAACCATTTACCTGTAGATTTAAAAAAAAAATAAAATTAAACAAACCCTGTTCTTTGTTTAATTGCACATTACCAAAGCTAATTATATTTTTAATTAGAATATCGTGAAAAGGATAATTGTTGATAATTTAATTCAAAAAGCATATTTTACTTTCATTACACAAAGTTACATTTCAAGCCTTTTAATGTTGACCAGTATGAGCTAAAAGTTTCTAGATTTCTGATTTTCATGAGTCATATTAGAACTATAATAACTATAAAATATATTAATTATTATTCAAACAGAATCAATATTAAATTAAAGAATGCTTGAAATATGTAATGTAATGAATATCAAATATATGAAAGTACCTTTTTTAATTTAAATTATGTAATTAATTTTTTACCCCCCCTGGAGTCTGAGGGTATTTTAGACACTCTGATGTAGTCTGACATGCCTTCAATTTTTTTTTTTTTTTTACAAGTTACACCCATCTAAAATATTTTTTCCCCACCAAAGTGTAACACAGGCTTTTGTTCATCACAAACTCAGTAACAACAGTGTCAAAACAGTAAATAAATCTATATTTTGATTAAATCTGCTCTAAACTTAGACTTTCCAAAAACCTATTTTCATATGTGCTGATATATTGTGAAAAACAATCTAAACATTTCTAACCAAGACTTTTGAGCTCAGAACTGAATAAACAGAGGTGTTGGATACACACTGCTCATTACAGATTTTAGATAATGTATGTGGTTTTATTTCTAAAGCTTAGGAAATGTGAGGTGACACTGTTTTCCTTACATTGAATATTTATGAGACAGGTGTGAACACTCAGATGAGTGTTTTTTGTTTGGTTCACATTCCCTGGACAGTAATCCAACCAATGGAATGTCCGGAATTACAGTGTCATTATCAAATAAATGACATATCACGTCATTTTGGCAGGAAAATATGCGCATCTGTTTGGCTCACTCTCACAGACTTCCCTCTGTTTTTTTAAGCTCCTCTCACAAGAATCTAAAAATATATTTTGATTCAAGCTGTATATATTTGAGAAATAGACCCTTTAAGGTTTCCAGGTATGTTTAGTTTTGTTTCTAGGATAAAATCTCAGAGCTCTAAGTGTTTTTGTAGAATTTTTGTTTTGTCCCAACCAGAGGGAACGTCAGCTTGAGAGGGTTAATGATACTCTAATTTTTGGAGATGCACCATTACATGAATGTTTATAACCACCGAAGGAGAAATGTGCATCAGTGAAGTAAAACTCGTACCGCAGTAGGCAAACTTGAGTGAGAGCACACAGCTCTCGTGCAGGTGCAGCTGGTATTTGTCTGGTTTGGACACGTGCAGCACTTCTACATTACTGCTCTCCATACCCACAGCAAGCCACTCGCCCGTAGGACAGTAACCCAGAGAGAAGATCTACACAAGAGAAAGAGGCTGTGTGAGACTGCAGTTTGAAATGAACTTGACAGCTGCAGAAAGAAACTAATCTGTACAACCAGATAACCCCCATCATAGAACCAGGACTAAACATTCAGCTATACTAACAAGAGTGCAAGTCTTCAACTTAAGTTCCAAAATTGTAGTCTTCAGCATGATTAACTCAATTTCCCATGATCCCCTGCTGCAGTACCTGAGAGGTGAAGTCGTGCTGCTGGAGCTGTCGGCCCTCTCTCAGGTCCCAGCATCGCACTGTGTTGTCCAGCCCCCCCGTCCACAGTTTGGTCCCGTCGTTGGAGATGTCAATACAGCTGGCTCCATCTGTGTGGCCCTGGAACTGCCTGTGGAGAAAAAACAATAAATTGACAACATATTACATCATTATTATGCTATAATTTGATACACAGCAGTTATAAAAACTGATAATAGCTCGTGTGTTTGTGGTTACCTGACGAGCGTCTGGTTGTGCAGATCCCAAACTACGATGTTGCCATCACTGCAGCACGAGAAGCACACTTTGTTATCTGGACTGATAGCCAGTGCATAACAAGCTGGAGCGGAGGATGTTAACTCCGCCTTAATGCGTGGAGTGGGCGTGGCCAAATCCCAGATGGACAGTGTGCTGGCTTCACCTCCCACTATCAAGGTCCGCCCATCTGGGAGGAGCTTACAAGAGCGGATGTAGTTATCCCTGTTCTGATTAGATCAAAAGACAGAAAAAGATTCACAAAATTAGACTTTTTGGGCTCTAAGGGGCATGTTCTTGATTTTTGCTTGATCTTCCCAAGTTGGTATTTAAAGGCACTGACATATAAATGATGTCCATATCTCTGCTCTCTATAATGAGGTCCTATTTGACAAAAAATACTCAAATATGGCCCTAAACCTGAAACACAAGTCCAATTTGAGATGTTCTTCAAAACAATCCATCCACACCAGCAACCTTATGTTTTCACAAGAGATATGATGTTGAAACAGGTTTACCAAAATCTTGGTTTCACAGAAGTTTAGGAATAAAATGGATTTAATAAAAGGTTTCTGGTGTAGGAAAGTTTGGGATTTCCACTGCTTAGTTCCGCACAAAATGTAAACAGACATAAAAATCCACCAATCATACACCACGTGAGGCAGATTGGCCAGTTCAGTGATGATCTGACTGTCCATTGATCAGTTTCAAACAAAAACAAAGCACACAGTGAGAGTCAGATGATCTGTATCTGAATCTGTGCTGTATAAGACAGCTAAAAATATCCAATTGGACACATGGGCATGTGTGTCGTCCCCAGGGAGTTAAAGCAACACCTTGGCAACAGTTTTCTTTATAACAGCATCAAAATCATCTTCAGCACAAAAGTAAACCAAAAGTACACAAAAGTTCATACAACAATCTGGCTTATTACTTTTAAGCACTGTGTCTGTTTTCTCTAAGGAGTTTAAAATCAAGAGGGTGAACTGACCAGGCAGTCCAGCTGGGCCATGGGGCTTTTACTGCCCTGCTGGCTGATGTCCCACACTTTGACGCAGCCTTTGCCGCCGGTGTAGACGTGCCGTGTGGAGGTGCTGATGGTAACAGCACACACCACCTCCCCGTGGCTGAGGGTGTGGATCTGACGGGCGTGGCGTGGGATGCCCGGGCCCAGGAGGGCATCAGGAGGAAAGGGTACCGGCTGCATCTGCCCATCCGCACTCACATGGAACGAGTAGGCACTGTAAGAAGAAATGAGCAGTAATATGAGGTGAAGACAGCATGCTATGCTAATCTGTGCCTACAGCAAGATGGACAAAAGGAGACGAGAAGCAGACTCACGGCTTTCCTGAGGCTGCAGGCTGAAGACTAGCAGGTAGACCAGGTACCCTCATGTGAGGGTGAGGGGATTCATAGCCCACCTAACAAACAGAAGACAAAGATGAAAACATGGAGAAACTGAAAACTGACTGGAATTAATATAATTATGTAGAAAGGATGAAAAACTATGTGACTTAGTATGACATTTCAGGGCAGTTCAGACACTCTGATGTAGTCTAACACGGCTTAATTTTTTTTTTTTTTTTTTACAAATTACACCATGTAAAATTATTCCCCTCCCCCAAAGTGTTACACAGGCTTTTGTTCAGCATAAACTCAATAACAACAGAGTCAAAACAGTAAGAGTGTCATAAATCTATATTCTGATTAAATCTGCTCTAAACTTAGACTTTACAAAAACCAGATTTTCAGATGTGCTGATATATTGTGAATAACACAATCTAAACATTTCTAGCCAAGACTTTTGAGCTCAGAACTGAATACACAGAGGTGTTGGCTACACACTGCTCATTACAGCTTTTAGACATTGTATGTGGTTTTATTTCTAAAGCTTAACTAATGTGAGGTGACAATCTGTTTTCCTCAGCCACTAACCCTACATTTAATATTCATGAGAGAGGTGTGAACAATCAGTGAGAGGTCTTTGTTTAGGTCAGAGCTCTTTTGTTTGATGGTGGGTCTTTGCACATTCCACGGCTGCTAATAGGGAGAGCTGACTCTAGAGGGTTAAATTAGTAATCTGGGTTTTTCACATGACTGTTAAAGTGCTTATGTTTTGTTTTTGCATCTGATAAAACAAAAAAAATTGGTTGAATTGAGAAAAAAGGATAGGTTTCAATCACGCCTTTATCTTCCCACAGAGTGGTGACACTGACATTAGGGGGAAACTGTGACATGGTTCTAAAGCTGCCACACTGACAAGGTTGCCTGGAGATGTGCCCGTCATTCTGCCATTTTTTGTTTACCGGCTTCGAAGGCTGAATATTTATAAATAAGTGGCCAATGCCTATTATCCAAAAATTACGGCAAATGGCAAAATTAATCAGCCAATGAATTATTCAGGCTATTTTAAATGACAACCAACAGTAAATCTACATAAAAATACATCAATTTAAAATAAAAAAACTCTCTTACTACAGGCGAGCGTCCATATCCTGCAGCAGCAGCAGCGGCAGCTGCAGCAGCGGCAGCAGATCCGTTCATTTGTGGGGAAACAAGGTGCAGACCTGCTCCATACCCAGCAGCCCCTGCAAGCTCTCCATTAACACCTGGAGGTGGGAGACCGAAAGCTCCAGCTGGATAAGCTCCCTGCACCGCCAAAGGGTTCCTCAGACCAAGCGCTAAGCAACAAAACACAGTAAATCAAACAGTTTAATTCTCTAATGTGAGAAATTGGGAATCATAACTATC
Source organism: Crenuchus spilurus (assembly GCA_036984385.1). Taxonomy (NCBI): domain Eukaryota; kingdom Metazoa; phylum Chordata; class Actinopteri; order Characiformes; family Crenuchidae; genus Crenuchus; species Crenuchus spilurus. The sequence continues at coordinate 80,965 of BRDA01014436.1, read as the reverse complement.
AAAGTTATTAATCTCTGGGAACCATTGGTTTGCATCTTGTACTTCCTGTCATGTTTAAAAACCCCATCGTTGTACCATCTCAAGCAGAAAGAAGCCTCAGCGTGATCACAGACACCCAGTTATCATTTTATACTTACATCATCGTGCAGGTTCCTCCTCTTCAACATTCAAAGGATTCGACTCTTTCTAAACCAGGATGCCACCCAGGTGCTTGTCCAGTCTCTTGTCATCTCAAGACTTGACTACTGCAACTCTCTCCTGGCTGATCTTTCTATGAGAGTCATCAGACCCCTGCAGCTGATCCAGAATGCAGCTGCTTGGCTGGTCTTCAGTCAGCCTAAGTTCTCTCATGTCACTCCACAGCTGTGTTCACTTCACTGACTTCCTGTAGCTGCTCACATCAGATTCAAAACCCTGATGCTCGCCTACAGAGCAAGAAATGGACCAGCCCCTCCCTCCTAATGGCAATGCTCAAGTCTTGAGATGCACCTCGGCCCTTCAAGCTTCTAGTACAGCTTGGCTTCACCCACCATTCTTCAAGACACGTGGAAGACTGGCATCAAGACTCTTCTCTGTCCTGGCACCCAGATGGTGGAACAAACTCCCACTGACTGTTCTAACAGCAGAGTCCCTCACAGCCTTCACACACAGACTGAAGAGCATCTCTTAAGCAGCACTAGTTTAACACTTATTGTAAAGCTGTAAAGCTCTTATATTGTGTATAATTGTGTATCTTTCCTTCTTTCTAGGTATTAGTGATGGTTTAGTTCTAACAGTGTCTGAACTGAAGCTGAGATCATTCTCTTAATGGAAACAAAACACTGTTGTACAATAATGCCATAAATGTAAATTTTGAAAAGCTAAAAGTTAACACACCAACTGAACCTGTACTGAATGCTGCACACATGACAAGATAGCATGTCACCATTATACTGTTATACAGCGTGCAGTACTTTAAACTGTACTGCTGCATCAGTAGCGTGACAGGACTGAGATTGTGACCACTGCCAATGTCACACCAAGTGATTTTCATATAAATAAAGCGCCGGAACATAATGTAAAAATGTGTGCTATGTTATGGCAATTGGCAGTCATTACCGGGAGCCACAGAATGACCAGCTGTGGGAAATTCTCACTGTACACACCAACAAAGAAAAAGATCAGTTGGATTGTCATAAATAATGTCAATATGACGTTGATGAGTTTTTCCCTTTATCAGCAAATAATACTGGTCAATTGAAAATGCACATTTGATGTAAATGTACTTTGGTTGATCACATGAATGTCATATAAACAGTAACAGGTACACACATTTGAAACTGGTCAAGATGCTCTCAACTCACATTTTGGTGACTGGCGTGCTTATTTATAATATTACAATCTTATGCAATACTGCAGTAAAGGCCAAGATCACAAAATGTACTGGGGGGCACTTTTTATTGAATATTTGCACATTTTGTTCATTATTTATAACATTTGGTGAAGTTATATTTCTGGCTTTCTGCATGAAAACATGCTGATCTAATTGTTTTGATTTGATTTGGAACTGTACGTAGGATTGTTGTCATTATACAGGCTCACATTTTTGACCTCAAACACCTGCCGATACCAAGTCCTGCAAAGCCAGCTTATCTTCTTTAAAACAGGGCAGTATTTGAACTTTGCATCAATTAACCTAATGCTTTGTGCATCAAGCTGCAAGTCAGGTACTGTACACAAGCACCAATGTCTGAAAAACAGAACAGAGGACACCAAAGACCACTACTGCCCTCTGCTGGCTGACCTGACACAGCCCACAGCTCCATTAATGAAGACATCTTACAGACATGTGGCTTTAGCTCGCAGACTGCCAGGCTGTAGAGATATGTGGGTCTTACCTAGGGGGTCCACACCTGGTTTGCCTGGGACTGGACGGAACTGAGGTGGGCCGCTGGGACCTGGAGTGGACGAGTCCTGGGACATGGGTGTGCCTGGCTTCAATACTGGAGTACTGGACTTCTCTCTCTATGAGCGCACACAGCACAATGATAAGCAGGTGCATTCTGTTCTCTTACAGTTACAGTCCATCTGTTTCTCTGTATACTTTATTAACCTCTTTCAGCCTGATCTTCAATGTTCAGGACCACCAGAGTAGAGATTATTCTACACTACAGTGACACTGATGTGGTGGTGGCGTGTTAGATTGTGCTGTGTCGATATGAGTGGATCAGACACGGCACAGCTCAGAGAGTACCTGAAGAACAGGGTGAAAGCGGGCTAACAAAGCTTGCAGAGAAACAGATGCTTCTATATGTAAGTGGGGTTGATGCATATATGTGTATATGTGTACACCTTACGTGTATTATATAATCAATTCATCAAAACGTCCTCACAAATATACTGTGTGTGGGGGGGGGTACAAAAGGAGGTGAAGAGATGATTCTGTGGCTCATCTAAGTTGCTTTAAAATGAATGTGTGTGCATGTACTGTACAAAGCTTACAGCCTTAAGACAGGGAAGAATGTGCACTGTAAGTGTATAAATGTGCACGTTCCAGAGGAGGCAAAGGAGAGAACAATGTTGCTTTAGGATAAGGAAGAACATGCTATACAGTGTGTGTGTGTGTGTGTGTGTGTGTGTGTGTGTGTGTGTGTGTGTGTGTGTGTGTGTGTACTCTCTTACCGCCTTAGGACAGTACTTTGAACATTTGCTGAAGAACGTGTGTGTGAATATTTATGATAGTGGTAGAACGATGCTACTCATTGTTTTCCAACATCACTACTGAAACCTGAGTATCAGACAATACTTACAGATATTTTTTAATTAAAATGACAAAGTTTTAAAATGAGATGCTCAAGAAGCACATACACGATTCACTCAAAAATCATATTTGCATATTCCCCTGATAGTTGGTCAGCCTAGGCAGATTTGGATAACACTGATAATAAACACTAGAACTCAACAGTCACCTAAACAGACCAGTAGTTCCCATCAAAAATGCCTCTCAAACTGTTCAAACCAGTCAATGTGGATTAGAAGACCAGGGGCGGTCCTGGTGCACTGGTGTTCACAACCTGTGTCAGACCTCAGCAGCACGCTACATGCACTGGACCTGGCAGAGGTGCCCACTCCCTGAAAGTGGGCGATATGTAGGCTAGACAGGCTATATGAAATGATGCATTTTATTTTTTGAGGGGGTCAGAGGTGGGTGCTTGTGCAGGGGGCTGTAAAAATTAACAAAAATTTATCATTAACAGTCACTTATCTTAGTTTAGGTTCCTCCACCTTTATGATGTGAAGCCAGTTCTACAGCAGAACCCTGAGAACTTCCTCAAGTTGGACACAACAAGTTTCTGTACTTTTTACGGTTTGAGAGATGTTTCTGTGATGCGTTTTTACAGAAATGACTGGGCTAATCTGGGTGACTATTGAGTTACAGCTCCAATTATGCAGTGCATTCATAACATCAGCATCAGGATAAGCTGGTTACAGGACTGAATCAGTCATCATTTTCTCCCCCTCACCCAGCATCATTAGCTGATGCCCATCATGTACCAATAACGGTCTGATACAGATATATCTCCTATTTATACACAAATGAGAGGAAAAAAGTGTGTGTGTACCAGAGGAGGCTCTTTGTTGCGGGACGGTGAGGCAGCGCTGCTGCTGGAAGCTAAAGAGGTGGGGCTGGCTTGGGGGAGGGGCTCTTTTCGAGATGGTGGGAGTTTATCTAAGCCGTTCTCTCTAGACGAGTACGAGTGAACGCTGCGTGGAGATGAGGGGTCCTGCGTGGAGGGGAAGGAAAAACAACGTTTACATCCACACTGTTCTCCTCCAAGGCAAGTTCAGCACAATCACAGTAAAAAACTAACCTCATCCACAACCAAGTTATCATCACTTTTATCAGCATCACTGCCCTGAGAGAGGAAAGAAGGGCAAATACAGGGTCAGTTTTAGTCACTGAAACATTAGATACTATTTTATTCACCTTCAGAAAACGCAGAGCTCCACAGCTCATTTCAAGCGAAAAATCATAAAGGAATATATTCATGCTTAACAATAAAGACCCGTTCTATAATATTCAACTTTATGTAGAGTCACTCACATAGTCTGTGAACTCCTTCTCTTCTGCTTTTCTTTTCTTGCCATTGCTGAGGTAGTCTGACGGTCTGCCTTTGTCTCCATTTGATAAGGAGCTCTGAGACAGAGCGAGAGAATGAGCGAGTGAGAGAGGGCGCGAGAGAGAGCAAGAGAGAAAAGGATAAATCAAATCAACTCCATAACTGCTGGACCCAGAGGCAATAAAGTAGCCTAATGCATGGCTGACTGCTCTAAGGGAGCATGGGTGAAAGAAGGAAAAGGAATAAGAAAGAAGGAAGAGAGGAAAAAATGACAGAAAGCAGACATGCTAAAAGAGCAAAGGTAGGACGAAAGTGCAAGAGGCAGACAGAGAAGAAGAAAAAGGTAGAGAGGTAAAGAACAAAAACGATGCTCACCGGCCCAGCCTCGCGATCTGTGTGCAGGAGGGCAAGTCCACGGCCCCGTAACAAATCAAAAAAAATAAAACAAACAAAAACAGTATGACTATCATGCCAATGATTACTCCACTCATCATCATCATCATCATCATTAATCCAGTAAATAATTGCACACATTAAAGTGCCCCAAATACACCTTGTTCTTAGGTTTTTTGTACTATGTAAACACTACTAAAGCCTCAGAATCAGCTGTTTATGCCCTGATCTAAATAGGGAGGTTATTGCAAGTTAAAGGTCTTCAGAAATTGTATGTGGTTTAATTTGTAAAGATTACGAATTGAGGCGACACTCTGTTTTCACTCAGCCACTAAGCCTACACTGAGAATTTATGAGATAGGTGTGAACACTCAGGAGGTCTATTGTTCAGTATCACCTCAGCTTGTTTGTCAACATTCCACAGATTCCAGGCCACTAAGACCCACCAATGGAATGTCCAGAACTACCATGTAATTATTATATGAATGACAAAGCATCTTTTGGCGGGAAAATATGCACAGCTGGTGTGCCTCGCTCTCAGAGACGCGTCTCTGCTTATTTAAGCTCCTCTGACAAGAATCTAAAAATATACACTCTTGATCAAAATCTTAAGACCAGTTTAAAATATTGCAAGAATTTGCATTCTGCACTATTGGATCCTAAGAAAGTAGAGCTTCACAGTGCTAAAAGAAGAAATGGGTGCAAGAGAAAAACTTTTGAGCAGGGAATTTATTGAAAACAACAATTTAACTGAAATAGGCTGTTCATCAGCTGATCAAACGTTTAAGGCCACAGCTCAAAAAAACCCAAACCCCCTCAAAACAAAAATCAAAGTGTCAAAAAAAGACTTAGTAATGAGTAGCTCCACCATTTTTGTTGATCACTTCAAACAATTGTTTAAGCTGCTTGATGCAAGAGTTTTCAGGAGGCTAGTGGGAACGTTGCTCCAAGTGTTGAAGATGGCTTCACGAAGGGCCTCCACTGTCTGGAACTGATGTCCATTTTTGTAAACTTCCCTTGCCATCCATCCCCAAATGTTCTCAATTGGATTTAGATCAGGGGAACATGCAGGATGGTTTAAAAGAGTGATGTTATTGTGATGGAGTCAGGCGGGCACAGTCAGGCGGGCACTGTGAACTGCAGCTTTGTCCTGTTGAAAAACCCAGTCATCACCACACAGACGAGGGACCTCAGTCATGAGCGATGTCCGCTGCAACATCTCCACACAGCCAGCTGCTGTTTGATGCCCATGTACAACCTGAAGCTCCATTGTTCCACTGAAGGAAAAAGCACCCAAATCATGATGGCATAAATTTTTTCTCATCAGAGAAAACAACTTTCTTCCACCTTTCAATGCCTCGTGTTTGTTGCTCCTTTGCAAAGTCCAAACGGGCAGTTTTGTGTCGTTGAAGAAGACGTGGCCTTTGAAGATGTTTTTTGTTTCTGAAGCCCTTCCCTCGCAGATGCCATCTGATGGTTATTGAGCTCCAGTCAGCACCAGTAACGGCCTTAATTTGGGTAGAGGATCATCCCGTGTCTTGACGGACAGCCAATCGGATCTTGCGGCTCAGCTCTGGTGAATTTCTTTGGGTCTATCACTTGACTTTTTTGTTCCATAACCCTCAGGATCATTTAAAAAATGTAAAATGACTGTCTTACTGCGTCCAACCTCAGCAGCGATGGCACGTTGTGAGAGGCCTTGCATTCAAAGTCTGTGAATTTTTGTGCAGATTTTGGCTTTTAAAGTCTATGGTCTAAAACTTTTGATCAACTGAAAAAAATCATGTTTGAGTGAAAATGCAGTTTTCAAAAAATTCTTGCAATTTTGTAACTGGTCTTAAGATTTAGATCAGAAGTGTATTTTAATTCAAGCTTTATATATCTGAAAGGTAGCCCATTTAACGTTTCCAGGGTATGTTTAGTTTTGTTTCTAGGACAAAATCTTGCAGTTAAACAAGTGTTTTTGCAGAATTTTATTATGAATGTTAAAATTTGTTGTGTATTTACATCTCAATCATAAAGGCACAGCAGCAAAAGCAGGGACTTTAGTTTGAAGCTGGACAACATTTAGCTAAACATGGGTTATGAGTGCACAGTAGGGAAAAGCAAGCTGCAGGCTGAAAATGTAGAATATAGGCCTATTATTCACCAAATCATATCAGAGCACAGCTTTACTGTTTATATGAGAGGATACATATTACAGAGAAAAATACTTTGTCTATTGAAATGTGTCTGAACAATACTAACCACTCTCAAACAAATCCGCTACCCAATTATTCTGAGATTAAAGAGTAAATGCGTCTGAAATGGCAGGGAGGTGCAGCTGTGTCCAGTTAGACATGGCTCTTACCTCGGTGGTGCTCTGCTGCTGCAGCCGCTGCTGCTACAGCCTCCAGATGGGCTCTCTCGTCCTTGGCGGCCAGCTGGGCCCCAAGCGCCCCGGACAGGGCCAGCAGGCCCGAGCCACCCCCCAGAGCCAGACCGGGGTGGGGCAGACCTGATGGGTGAGGGGCTATCTGCAGACCCTGAGCAGCATGCTGAGAGAGGTGCTGAGCCTGCAGTTGTTGCTGGAGTGGAAGGAGAGAGAAAGACAAAAAGAGAGAGAGACAAAAAATATCTGAGTTAAGAAGACGGACGTGCAAAGCAGCCACAGAGGCTAGAACAGAGGGGACTGTGACCATGGAGCAAAGGCGATTAGGAGCAAACTCCATGTGGTGGGGTAACACTGCTGCGCCACACACACACACACACACACACACACACACACACAAAGACTATGTTAAAAATAAACATGGCAAAAAAAAACGAATAATAATCTATGGCGTCAAAACAGACTCATCTTAAGCGTAAACGTAAAACAGGAATTGTAAACGTAAGTTTTAAGTATCGTAAACGTAAATGAAAAACTGTAAATGAAACGGCAAAATCGTAAATTAAAATATAATCATAAACGAAAAATACTTATTGTAACTGTAATACTGACACTTTCGCTTTTCATTTTTATCTTTCACTTCACACGTTACGTTTACCATTCACAAATTACGGTTATTATTTTTTCCTGACCCTTTTTTGACGGGTGGGTGGGCTCAATGCTCATTGGCTAGAGGGACAGGATATTACGACATCACTTGAGCTTCACTGCTGGATAAAGTTTTACGACACGAATTGAATCATGAGTCGTTCTGGTGAAAGGTGAAAACTGTTGTGCTTCACCACTTTTTTAAAGTAGTGTGTAATTGTTTGTTAAAAAAGAAATGTGCGTTTTATCGCGCTGTGCAGGGTTACTTACTAAAGGGTGAATTTACATCCACCGTGGGCGTTAATCAACAGCGGGGTTGCCAGGTCCCCAAAAATCTGCAGCCCGATGTCTAACATAAAGCACCCTATGCATCCTAACACCAGTCTACAATCTAAAACGTCCAATCAAACATATCATTATAATTCATATTTTAATTAGTAGTAGTTGTAAATATAATGTAAGAAGAACATACCTCCATAATTGCTTTTCTTTGCATTTAAACACCCATTTTTCTCTATTCTAAATCTGTATGTTCACATCCCATTCCAATCAGTCATTCTAATACTAATAAGTCTATCCAAATACTCTTCACCCTCATTTGTTCACTGCCTTTTAACTCCTTATGGACACCACCAGTCAAAAATAAATACATAACAGATCAAATAAAACACTTATAGTAACAGATATTTTGAGCATATAACTGTGATGTTAAAACCATAAGGAGTTAAAAGACAGCGAACAAATGAGGGTGAAGAATATTTGAATAGACTTATTAGTATTAGATGACTGATTGGAATGGGATGTGAACATACAGATTTAGAATAGAGAAAATTACATTACATTGCGTTTAGCGGACGCTTTTATCCAAAGCGACTTACAATAGTGGGAAAGTACAGATGCGAAAAAATAATACTAGAGTTGTACTAGTATTTACTAGTACTAGTATACTAGAATTAACATTTGGATATCAAATGCTGAGTGCATATCAGTACTCAATGGGAAGTATTTGGGATCACTAGAGCAGGTGCTCTTTGGGTGTTTAAATGCAAAGAAAAGCAATTATGGAGGTATGTTCTTCTTACATTATATTTACTACTGCTACTAATTAAAATATTAATTATAATAATATGTTTGATTGGACAATTTAGATTGTAGACTGGTGTTAGGTTGCATAGGGTGCTTTATGTTAGACATCAGGCTGCAGATTTTTGGGGACCTGGCAACCCCGCTGTTGATTAAAACACGGTGCTGCCCACGGTGGATGTAAATTCACCCTTTAGTAAGTAACCCTGCACAGCGCGATAAAACGCACATTTCTTTTTTAACAAACAATTACACACTACTTTAAAAAAGTGGTGAAGCACAACAGTTTTCACCTTTCACCAGAACGACTCATGATTCAATTTGTGTCGTAAAACTTTATCCAGCAGTGAAGCGCAAGTGATGTCGTAATATCCTGTCCCTCTAGCCAATGAGCATTGAGCCCACCCACCCGTCAAAAAAGGGTCAGGAAAAAATAATAACCGTAATTTGTGAATGGTAAACGTAACGTGTGAAGTGAAAGATAAAAATGAAAAGCGAAAGTGTCAGTATTACATTTACAATAAGTATTTTTCGTTTATGATTATATTTTAATTTACGATTTTGCAGTTTCATTTACAGTTTTTCATTTACGTTTACGATACTTAAAACTTACGTTTACAATTCCTGTTTTACGTTTACGCTTAAGCTGAGCCTGTTTTGACGCCATAATAATCTTAATGTAAATGTTTGATCAGCAGGAAAAATAAAAATAAATGAAACAAAACAAAAAACAAAAAAACAAAAAGTGCTTTCCTGAACTACAAAATATATTTAATATGTTTCAAAATATTTAACCCTTGTGTAGTCTTAACATTCTGTACATACCTCTTGTCCTAAGTGTCCTGTCTTCACTAAACCCCTAAAATAAAGCAGCTTCATTCAATTTTAAACCCCAAATCTATTTTGCAGAAGAAAATTTAGTTTTCTCTACTGGCAAATATAGTGGGGGGTTAATGTTTGACCCTCAACACAACACAAGGGTTAAACATACAAAAAATTACTCTGTTCACTCTTACCTACATAAAACAAACAATTTAAAATAAAAAATGTCTTGAAGGGTATTTTATCCCAAGGTCCACCTTGGATTGGACAGGCAAAGCCAAAGTTATGCAGCTCTCAGAAAAATCCTGTTTTTAAGAAATAACTGCTCCACTCCAGCCTCAATCTGTCCTTCTACAAATCTTTATTTGAGAATCCAATGACAGCCAGTCCTCAACTCTAATAAAACAGGAAAAAGTGAAAAAAAGGGATGAGAAGATGGAAGTACACACTGTGGGAGGCAGAGGGGGGAGTCCACGTACCCCTATCGACGCATTCAACTCCCCCATAGTCACCTGTTTGGCGCGTTCCATGGCCTGGACCACCTGCTGCTGGTGCTGAAAACAAAAGTCAGGAAAAAAAAAACAACAGTCAACAACCAATAAACAGACCTCATTCATCCAAACAAATTAAAGGGCCTATATCCCTTTCCTAAAGGTTCACTTGGTGGTTATTTGGATAAAAAAAAAAACAGTCCTTTATGTGAAAATGGGGTTTTTGCATTTAATGTAGAAATGAGTTGATAAATCCTTGTGGTATTGAACATTTGCACAAGAATGTACTTCATCAACAGCGTGTACCGAAAAAGAGATCATTTTCTGTGATTAGCCTCCCCCCCATGCCAAACTAAAAATGCATTTGTGGAAGACAGTAAGAGCAGAAAAAAGGTGCAGCATGTGAAAAAAGAAAAATGTGTTTGTGTGTGTGTGAGAGAGAGAGAGACGAAGAAATGTCAGGGACTGAGTGGGTTTAAAAAAACAACAACAGAAAAAAAAACAATGACAATGACTCACTGTGTGTGTGTGTGTGTGTGTGTGTGTGTGTGTGTGTGTGTGTGTGTGTATGGTGCTCTTTGTTTCACCTCCTGTGAGAGAAATGGGATGAGCTGGGCACAGATCA
>BRDA01014436.1:48563-70332 GCA_036984385.1 Crenuchus spilurus | reverse complement strand
ATCAGACAATTATTAGCGAAGTTAGAGCTTTGAGAAGGCAGCAGTGCTGGCTATGTGCCATTGTTTACAAGCTTCACTTCCACACAACATGGCGGTTCCATGACGTTGCGCCGGCCTCAATGCTAGCGAATAGGCAGCGTCCTATCCAGTAATATAGATCATTGGAGTGAACGATCAGAGCCAACTTGTGCCTGGGAGCAATGTTTTTTCCCTCGTTCTGTTTAAGTCACACGGGATTGGTCAGTTACACCATGTGTGATGGCATCACTATCAAGTGATGGCAACGCTAACAAGGAAGGGGAGGAGCAGGTAGGGGTAGAGATTACAAACTGCATGCAAACACACACAGAGAGAGAGAGAAGCTGAAAAAAGACAACTCCGCATATGGAGACTATAGAACCAGTGATGGGCATTCTAACTCTTTTCAGAAATGCCCATCACTAGTTCTGTAAACATCAGTCGGTTCTGACCAAGATATTTGATGAAGAACCAGAATGAGTGCTGATATAGAGCACAACAGCACTAGGACTTTAAAGTATTAACTCATAATTCCATGCTCATGTGCAGGACAGGGGAAAGGGGCAGGACTAAGACCAATGTAAACACTAGTGAGCTATTTGGACGGAAGAGACCTCTGCATCCTGAAAGACATGAAAAGGGATGAGGATGTTCCTCTATTCCTGCTCAATATTAGATTAGATTAGATTCAAATTTATTGTAATCTAATCTAACATTGAGCAGGAATAGAGGAACATCCTCATCCCTTTTCAATATGTGGGGAACGCTGACTTATTAGCTCAGTTAATTTTGTCTTGTTTGTGAATGTTTGTGATATATAAGCACAACTGTAGCAAGTTTGCAAACACACAAACTAGCTAACCTAGCTAACCACAAAATGCCAACCTAGCTAAAGCTGAATACTTGCGATGATGTTCACTTTTGGGGTTGTTACCTTGACAATGCACAACCATCGATTTTGAGGGCAGAGCTTCTGAGAATTGAATTGAGGGATGTGTTTGTTCTGCTGTTTATTGTTTATTTCAAGTCATTCTTCACAATCGTGTACAGTGCTTTTAACTTGCTTGTGTAGCAGACAGAATGATGTGTATTGGAGGAGGCAAATAAATCATTAGATAAACAAGTCATAGGCTGTTGTCTCTTATTAGGGCTAACTAATAATGATGCTTGTAGAACTGTTGTATAAAAGCAATATTATACTCAAGGTCATGCTGGTATACTGAATATCAACACATCTATGGCTGAATCACAGCTGTGCTGATTTTCGATATAACAGCCAAGAAAGGATTTACAGATTTTGGGGCCTTAGGCTCAACATAAAAGGGTCTCCTTGATCCAGGTTATTAGTTTAGAAAACTTCATACAATTTTGAGTTGTTAGTTTCAGTATTACTGAGTTTAAAGTAAAATTTATTAATTTTCTTTTTTTTTATGATAAATGTGTTTGGAGAAGTCAGGATGCAGTGGTGGGATCCAAACAAAGTTATTTATTATAAAAACACAGAGGCAGTAAAAATAAACAAAAAAGCTGTGGGCATATAACACGTATTACACATGAACATTTAAAGACCGAGAAGGACAGAGAAACAAAGGAGAGCTTAAATAACACACTTAATCATACTGCGAAAGGAACAACCAGGGTTGTGGGATTAAACGAGACAGGTGCAGAACATTAGCTGCCAGGACAACGTGATGAGGGCAGGGACACAGAGATGTGATGTAGATGAAAACATCCAGCACATATGGACATGGGAAAACAAAAGAGTACATGGCGGTGCTGGGAGAGGGCAGAGGGGTGTGATATTTATTTTACTGAAGAGTTACTGTAGAGATTTGAGATAAACTGTTGAATCACTTCGTATGACTACAGAAACCCACTGTTTGATTTATTTAGTTCAAAACATAATTCTTATATAAATCTTACAGATTTCTTCTCCGCACTGTACTTGTTGGCACCTCTTGTGTGATATTGCACTGATTCAGTGCTAAAGCAGTTTTTACTCATGATTCCCTGCTGCTGCAGTACCTGAGAGGTGAAATCGTGCTGCTGGAGCTGTCGGCCCTCTCTCAGGTCCCAGCATCGCACTGTGTTATCCAGCCCCCCCGTCCACAGTTTGGTCCCGTCATTGGAGATGTCGATACAGCTGGCTCCATCTGTGTGGCCCTGGAACTGCCTGTGGAGGACAAAAGAAAACAATCAACTAAATTAGTTAAACTAAAAACCTGATTACACCATTATGTTATTCAAGAGCTCAGACTGAATCTTTTCATTTTATCTTCATTTCACCACCCATTCATTTTCTAAAGAAACAGGCCACAGAGAATTGTGGAAAAGGAGGCGGAGCTAAACAGGTAATAAGAGCAAAAAAAAGTTTCAGATGAAAGGTAAATTGTAGCAGGCAGCAGCCAATGTCACACACATAGCCAAGCTACATGCTAATATTAGCATAGAGAAGACTCATATCTGCAATGCAGGAGATAATTACAGTGATTGAAATAAAAACACCTATACAATGTATGTACGAACAGACAGCAGAGATAATTACAGTGGCTGAAAGTTTTCCACTGTTAAAAAAAACAGTCCGTATTTATCTCCAAAGTAAGAACACTGGACTAAGATCAGGTATCATGTAGTTCCAGCCCGTGTTACTTAATAGGGTAAAGAGCTGGGGGCCCAATCCTGGTCCTGCAGATCTACCACCCTGCAGAGTTTTGCTCCAACATTTGAGGCATTTAGCAGATGCTTCCAAAAGTGCATTGCTGTTTACCCAGAATCCTGAGCTAGTTCGTATACAATATAATCCAGATGAAACCTCAAACTTAGTAAAACAGTAATTGCACTCGGGTGCAGATCAAAGGAAGAGTACTGAGACCCGTGAGAGGAGGTGGTCTCGGTCCGGTCCCAAACAAACTCCGGAGGGGTTCACTTGTGGTAAGACCTTGATCCGACCTCAATCTTACCTGACTATGGTGTAACTCCACAAGTCTGAGCTAAACAGAGAGCCGGTTAGCACTAGTACTGTACTGTAGCTGCTGTCACACAGTGCTCACCCACCGCATAGTGTCACGCGAAGGCTTTCATTCTTTTGGATCTGAACTCTGTAGCATGGCACATCGCACCAATATCAGTGATTATTAGGTCTGTTTGACTGGGGCTTATAATTCTTTCTTGCATCTGGGCAACTGTAACCAAAGGAAGCACTGTGCTCCACTGTAGTGAAACTGCACTTGTGGCTGATGTGGTTACCTGACGAGCGTCTGGTTGTGCAGATCCCAAACTACGATGTTGCCATCACTGCAGCATGAGAAGCACACTTTGTTGTCTGGACTGATAGCCAGTGCATAACAAGCTGGAGCAGAGGATGTTAACTCCGCCTTAATGCGTGGAGTGGGTGTGGCCAAGTCCCAGATGGACAGTGTGCTGGCTTCGCCTCCCACTATCAAGGTCCGCCCATCTGGGAGGAGCTTACAAGAGCGGATGTAGTTATCCCTGTTCTGATTGGACAAAAACAGAGAAGATTCAATGAAACTGTTGAAGTTGCTGACTGAACAGCAGTTTTCTATCGTATGACACAGTTATGTAAAAATGGACAAAAGTACCATCAACACACAGGCTTCAGTACTGCAGCTGCAGGCTTATAGATAAGAGTACGTCATACAAACACATTCAGAAATACACAAAAGAATGTCTATTTGAGATCAGTGATGAAGTTTGAGGAAAGTGTGTGATGATTTCTGCAGTTTGCATACACATTCATAAGCTCCAGTGTTAAAGTAACCAAAAACTAAAGACACCAAAAAGGTTTTTCTCAGCAGTTTCAAGACAATGAGATTAAATAGAAATCTAAATGAGACTAGCACCAGAAAGCATCTAAGAGCATCATTTGAGCAATACAAATTATTCTGTGAAAATCTGAACATGAAGAATATCGTGCCATAAAACTGTGTGTGGGTGTGTGTGTGTGTGTGAGGGTGAACTGACCAGGCAGTCCAGCTGGGCCATGGGGCTTTTACTGCCCTGCTGGCTGATGTCCCACACTTTGACGCAGCCTTTGCCGCCGGTGTAGACGTGCCGTGTGGAGGTGCTGATGGTAACAGCACACACCACCTCCCCGTGGCTGAGGGTGTGGATCTGACGGGCATGGCGTGGGATGCCCGGGCCCAGGAGGGCATCAGGAGGAAAGGGCACTGGCTGCATCTGCCCATCTGCACTCACATGGAATGAGTACGCACTGGAAAGAAGAACAAATAAAGGCTAAGAAACAGAGGTGAGAGTTTTGACTTTTTAAATTCTACCTTTTTTTTACATTTATACCCTGTAGCTCATTTTTAACATCTACAACAAGCAACAAACATCCACTTTTATGTCTCCAGGTCTACTTTTATCTCTTAGCATTCAACAGGCAGTATTTATTACTGTGCCTTTAAGTCCGATATATGCAAATGACCTCTATTCTGACTGGTTGGCCTGGTCCTTATTACATCAGAGTCAAAGCGAGGGACAAATGTAAATGTGTTCATGGGGACATTACAACACTGATGAAGTCAATACAGGATGTTACAAGAGCACAAATGGATGACCAGACGATGGAAATGGGGAGTAGCAGACAGTCAAATTCTCCTAAGAGGTCTGAAGATTAAACAGAATGACCTGATACAACAGCTGTATCTCTGACTTTAAAGCTGAATTTTAATACAGGTAGCACAACAGTTTCTCTGCTACTGACAACGGACGCGTTTCAGGAAGAAATCCCATTTCCAAAAGGTCACAAGTCATAATGATGTCATCTCATAATGACACAGTGTCTCACAGTAATGACATAGTATCATGATGATGTCATAATGTAATCATAATGTAAGATCATAATAATAGTATCATGATAATGTACTACAATAAGGTAATTATCTCATAATGACAGTTTCTCACAATAATTATAGTACAGTGGAACCTTAACTTATGAGTGAATCAACTTAAAGAGTTTTTGCTTTATGATGCAAGTCGAGATCTGACTTACGAACGAGCAAGCGAGCTTCCGCCATCCACCTCTAGGAATCACTAGCATGAGTGAGTACCAAGATCAGTGCTGAGAAGAAGAGGTGTTGGCACTGTGTAATGACACTTGCCTCAATCATTTTCAAAACATTTTGAAAAAGAGGAAGAAACAAACCTCCTTGGACAGAATTTTATTGAAATGCCCAGCATGTGAAAGTGAGGAAAGTGTGGTGAAAAAGGCAAAAGTCATTGATAAAGTGAAATGAAAAAAGTATCAATTAAGTTTAATGAAAAGTGTAGTATAGTGTGTGTTAAATTTAGCAATAAATTGAGCATTAAGTGCTCCACCTCAACCAGCATCTTTGTCTGATCTTCAATGTTAATACACTTAATAAAACCAGTTTATTTATTTACATTCTCTTTTATTGTGTATTATTATTATTTAAATATTATTTGATATTTAGATTTAATTTGATAAATGAGCTTATTAAATCACAAGCTACTTCACAAAATGAATTAAACTCATAAGTCAAGGTTCCACCATCTCAAAATAATGACAGTATGTCATTATAACATAGTATCACAATGATGTACTATCAAAACATCTTCATATGACAGTATCTAATAATAATGACATAGTACCTCAAAATAATGATGCAGTATCACATAATAATGGGATAGTATCTCATAATAATGACATTTTATCTCATAACGACATAGTATCTCATAGTAATGGGACAATATCTCATTATAATGACTTAATATCTCATAATAATAACTGGATGTTGTGTCTATTTCTATGAAGCAGCTGAGTTACACTGAGTAAAGGGAAACACTAATGTTACAGTGGTGCTTGAATGTTTTGTGAACCCTTTAGGATTTTCTATATTTCTGCATAAATATGACCTTAAACATCATCACAAGCCGTCGTCTTTTTTAACAAATCACTTGATTTTATTCTTTTATCCATTTTCGATAAAGTGAGATGTGTCAAAGTACATTCGTATTTTCACTGACACGCCCCACCCCCTAGCAGAGCTTGCTGTGACCACTGGACTACCACCTTTACCACTCAGGACTTACAATTGGACCCCCCCCCCATTTCTAGTTCCCAGTGAAATCTGTTGTATGAGCACTTTATCTGAAGCTTGGCAGTCTTATAAAGTGATCAAATGCATATACTACAGTCTTATGCATACACGTGTGGAATTTTCTGCACTTTTCAGTGATGTTTCTATTTATTTTGTGAATTAAAACACTGGAAATTATAAACATGTAACAGTGAATGTGCCGTAGCTTTAGCACCGGCTGAATTTCCTCCAAAATGTTAAGTTCAGTAAATAAAGATCTTTGTAGAAGATGTGCTCACTTATTTTCACTCAGAAAATCAATAAAGCTTGTAGTTTAATCAGGGTGACTAAACTTTTGCAAGGCTGTATATGTCTGATTCAACAGCCAGCACTGTGTAAATTTGTAGAGCTGGTTTCAAAGCCACATTAGTCCTAACACAGCAAGCGACACCAATGAGCACCAAGGACAAAATCAAAAGAAGCCTTTTAAAATCAGAGAGGTCTCCACCACCCACAAGCACCGGCTCTTCTGATGAACATTCTGGCTGTATTTTTGACGTGTTCCAACCTGCTGTTACTGGAGTAGGTCTGTGGCCTGTTTTTGTTCTGATCAGTGTGTTTCCACTGCAGACAGTCTGAAGTCTTCGCGATGTGACCACTTTGAGAAAGTGTTAGGTAGCTATATTGTCCACAACGTAACTGACAACAGACAAGTCAGAACATTCTCACATTAAATAAAGAGATTAGTATAAAAAGTCTCTAAACTAAGTTTAATTATTAGATAGAAAGAATAATGATTCACATAATTTTTCATATAATAATGACTTCTCATATTAATGACACCTCACAAAAATTACACTATATCTCATAATAATGATGTAGTATCTCATAATAATGATGTACTGTAGTATCTCATAATTTATCTCATATTAATGTCATCTCACAAAAATGACACTGTATCTCATAACTTTAGCATCTCATAATAATGATGTAGTACCTCAATAACAATGTAGTTTCTCATAATAACTTAGTATCTCATAATAATTATGTAGCATTTCATAATAACTTAGTATCTCATAATAATTATGTAGCATCTCATAACTTAGTAATTCATAATAATTATGTATCTCAATAACAATGTAGCATCTCATATTAACTTAGAATCTCATAACAATGTAGCATCTCATAATAACTTAGCATCTCATAATAATTATGTAGTATCTCATAATAGCTTAGTATCTCATAATTATGTAGTATCTCATAATAACAGTATCTCATAATTACATAGCATCTCATAATAATTATGTAGTATCTCATTATAACTTAGTATCTCATAATAATTATGTAGCATCTCATAATAACTTAGTATCTCATAATAATTATGTAGCATCTCATAATAACTTAGTATCTCAATAATTATGTAGCATCTCATAATAATTATGTAGTATCTCATAATAACTTAGTATCTCATATTTATGTAATATCTCATAATAATTATGTAGTATCTCATAATAACAGTATCTCATAATTACGTAGCATCTCATAATAACTTAGTATCTCATAATAATTATGTAGCATCTCATAATACCTTAGTATCTCATAGTAATTATGTAGTATCTCATAATAACTTAGTATCTCATAATAATTATGTAGCATCTCATAACTTAGTATCTCATAATAATTATGTAGCATCTCATAATAACTTAGTATCTCATAATAATTATGTAGCATCTCATAATACTTAGTATCTCATAATAATTATGTAGAATCTCATAATAACTTAGTATCTCATATTTATGTAGTATCTCATAATAACAGTATCTCACAATAATTATGTAGCATCTCATAATAACTTAGTATCTTATAATGATCATGCAGTATGATAACTCCTTGTTATCTCATAATAACTATATGATTTATTTTATAATAATGAGGTAGTGTGTCATTATAAATATTACTAAGTAATAATAATAACTTAGTATCTTGTAATAATGACTTAGCAGCTCATATTTATGAATTAGTATCACACTGGGGGTAACCATGGTCTAGTGATTAGAGAACTGAGAGGTCGCTGGTTCTACATCCGGGCAGGTCATGACTGAAGTGCCTTTGAGCAAGGCAACTAATCCCAACTGATCCCCGGGAGACATGTATGGAGCTGCCCGCCGCTTTGGGCACGTGTTCTCACAGTCTAGTGTGTTCACTAGTGTGTGTTTCACTGTAGGATGTGTTAAATACAGAGGTCAAATTCTGTTGTGTTGTGTGGAGCTCCAATACACTGATTGTGTTCATTCTTATTGTGATACTGATCTTAGTAATGCTGATACCCTTGAAGGTTACCTGATGTACATAAGCCATGTAACAAACCAGTGTTTTTGCATGTTTTACGTTTCTGTGGATGCTTTAATCAAAGTTAGGTTTGGGCAAAATAATGCAGGTTAATCTGTCAATGTGTCAATCAGGTCACATTATCAATATATCAACATATAAGGCATAACACAACCAGAATACATACCAAAATAATCCCAATACTGATACATAGCACGCAGCTCTACTATACACCCCTATACATCACTCCAAAAAGCTTTATAAGTCAGCAAAAGGTGTCATTAAAAACGTCTTCACTTTTACTTAAATCTCATTTTTTCCACCCCATGACACTATATAGCAAATTCTCTCGGTTACTCCTCATGTTGTTATTTTACAGAACAGACAGACCAGTCTGCAGTCCAGTGAAGGTGACCGTCATCAATCACCAAGAGTGTGATTTCGTGCTCCACTCAGGCTCTGAACACACGTTTTAATCAATAATGAGCTTTAGTGATGTAGAACAAATGCCAGTGCTGTGATAGGAGTTATTTCATTCATTCATCACAGGATCAGAACTTTGTAATTCAGCACATTTTTGCACTTTTTTCTTCACCAGTAGAATAAATGCACTCAACTCCACTGCAGTGTTCTCACTGTACTAAATCAAACCCTGGAGTAAATCAATGTAAGCTTACTTAATCAAGCTTTATAGTGAATTAATTCTACACTGAATCATATTCTGTACTAATCCCATTTAGAGAAGGGCTTGATTTTAGTACAGTACCGAGACAAAACTGATACTACTGATCAGAGGTGGGGGACTCGAGAAAACGCACGAAAATATTGAAACGTGCAGCTTTTTTTCCCGAGATAATGAGAGAGAAAGGATATAACAGGATGACAGAGCAACCTAAACTAATGAAACAGCGCTTCCTTCTGCAAACCAATCAGTGTCGAGTGTAGGAAGACACACACCACGTAAGTGATGACGACAGTACGTGGGTGTGTCATAATAAAAGTCCTTGGAGCGCTCGCAAAAATGCAGTGTGAAAATAAACCTAACCGAACCAAATGTATACAAAATAACAAACACATAAAATGTATATAAAAACAAACAAACAAACAAAAAAACACGTGGTTTTTGTATGCCTCATGCTATTGTTGTTATTTTGCTCTGTTCATATCTACCCTGTCTAGCAACCTTGACATCTAGCATATGTAAAGGTAAGACTGCTTAAATTAGAAAGTTATGCTAAAGTTACATATTTCTTTAATGTTGTGGCAGAGATGTTTGCTAGTGTGGATATGAACTGGACAAAATAGCACGAATAGTATGTGTCATACTAAAAACATTATGTGAATGTTTTCATGGTTTGATGTAATGTTTTGTAATGTTTATAATAACATTTCAGACATTGTTTTTATAGGTAACATGTTAACATTTCAGGCAATATGTTTTTATTTATTTTTATATACTTATTTTTATTTTATTTACTATTCAGTTGATGATGTAATACTTTTTTTGTGCTCAGAAATGTTCATTAAGAAGCACCTTCGAGAGATGCATTAATAGGTGATGGAGAAATGGCGTGACCCTCTTGATGGGGGAAGTAAGCCATTAAGTAAGTTATGTAATTGTATGTGTGAGGTATATTTGATGTTTAATAGGTTTAGTTTATGTTGAAATAAAACTCATGTTTGTATACGACATCTATATTGATTTAAATGTGAAAACTGGGGTAGATCAGACCATATTTGTAAGACTCGACTTGACTTGCTTGGTTCTCACCACAGTGACTTGTGACTTGCTTGAGACTTGCACATGAGGGACTTACTCCCACCTCTGCTACTGATACTAGTAATGGTTTGTAGTACCACATGCACACTACTGGCCAAATGTTTTAGAACACCCCCTTTTTTCCAGGTACTTGATTAAGTTTAATGTCTCATGAAATGAAATGAAATGAAGTGAAATGAAAGCACAGGAGTTAAATTAGACATCATGGAGTCAGTTTATAGATCAAAATGTGTCTAAATTTTGGACACAAAGTATCACCTTTGATTATTCTTCAGACAGTTCTTCACTAATCTGCTGCAGAACGTCACATAAATGTTGGCACTTGTAGGTTTACTTTACTTTTCACTTCATCCCAAGTCAGCTGGATGGGGTTTAAGTCTGGAGACTGTGCTCCACTCCATGTTTTCAAGCTGACCATCTTGTTGTTTTTTCCTGAGGTAGTTCTGGCAGAGCTTGGACTGATGTTTTGGGTCATTATCTTACTGTAGTATGAACCTCTGACCAATTATGCGCATACCTGAGGGTCACTGCATGGCGCTGTGGTAGGCGTGGTGGCTCTCACTCTGTAGGAATTAGCAGTAGCAGCTTTCAAGCTTTCAAAACACATTTGGTACATTTGGCTTTTTGTATAATTCTGTAATGTCAATTAATTTTTAAACCTCTGGCAGTTTACCACGTACCTTTGTATCATATCAAGCTATTTGTTGGACTTGAATTGTAATAAATGACTGGAAAAGATGGGGTGTTCTAAAACCTTTGGCCGGTAGTGTACTTTGACAGTGTTTTGGAACCAAATATTCACACAAGGTGAAAGAGATGCCCTTTCACAGAGGGGAACAGACAGTCCCTCATATTAAATGTTAGTATTTATTTCATTAGAGAGGGACAATTAACACCCTTATGTTTAAATGTTGGGAACCTCATACATGGCTAAAATTGTGCATCATGAAATGAGTGACTATACCAGCTGACTGTGGAGTCAGGCTATTGTGTGCATATATAGTCAGTGACAACTGTATATACAAATATGCACATACATTACATTTGCATACAAAAGGATCAGAGCAGACAAGAGGAAAAACACATTCTACAACATAACAGCAGTGTCAGCAGGTGAGGGTGAGGAGCTACACTCTTTAAGGGTGACGATGTGTGAAGCGTTTAAGGGATAATGAGTGTCATGTGACAAAATATACATAACACACAGCGCTGTGAGAAAGACCTGCTAATTGTTGAATGGGCCTGTACAGAAAGAAGCATTTCTCGTAAGGATCTGTTTGAATAGGAAGGTGTTGTGTGACTGCAGTGCTGTGCACATGCTTATGTTTGTGTGTAAAACTATTTGAGAACTCAAGAATGCTCATCTGCATTCAAGTGATCACAGACTGCTCATCAGCTGGAGCAATTAACAACATAACAGACGTTACTGAATAAACCATGTGCTGTCCAGACCATGGACCGCGGAACATACTCCTAAAACGTGGGACGAGGCAAATCAGACATCAGTTTGTGGCACTTAGCAGTCAGTCAGCAATGGACGGATGAATAATTTACACAATGATTATTTAAAGGAAGGATTATTAATTAATTTACACAAAGTCCCATTTAAAACAGATGTAGGCAGTAATTAAGTTCAGACATTTTCACGTCCAACTAGAACTAGAGCTACAAGGCTAACAATGCTAACACTTCAACTCAGTAGTCACCCAAATTGTTATCTCATGGCAAGCCTTAATGTGTTCTAAAATCTATCTGTAGTTACACCTGTTGCAGTGGTGGTCGTAGCCTGTTTCGTGCCCTGGGCAAACAACCCCTTCGGCGCACCGCCCAACCCACAGTCGACCGACCAACAGTTTGTGAGTAAACCTGCCAAGTCAAACATCCAGCACCCAAACAACCCGGGGACAAATATCTAAGCATTGCAATGGTCTCAAGGGTGCTTCATAGAACCTCTCAGGGGTGGGGCAGGCCAACCTCGTGCCACCCCTGACGTTGTGCTGCCCTGGGTGGCTGCCCATATCAGAAACTGCCACTGCCTGGATGTGGATTGAATGGATTCTGAAACGTATGGTGGTGTGTTTTTCGGGAAACATCTGCCCTATTTAGGTGACTATTGAGTTTTAGTGTTTGTTAGCCTTACAGTTGCAAACTGTAAACAACTGAAAAACTGTGCACGTCTGATTTTGCCAAACTCTCAGATTTTTACGACAGTTTGTCACTGCTTGTAAAAAGTGCCCTGACTGGTTGCCGTCAAATAATTGGACAATTAAACGAACCAATCATAAAGAAGCAGAGATCCAGTGAAGTTTGTTTTTATTGTGTTGATACAGGTAATAGAGACAGATTCAGCTGGCTTGTTATTTATGCTATAGGTCTGTATTTTCATGCAACACAAAGAGATAAATTCATATTAAGAATATACACTATATGAACAAAGGTTTTGAGATAGATGCTCATTGAAAAATTAAGAGTATTCCATATTATTTATCCTGCTTTAGCTGGCGTAATGGTCTCTACTCTCCAGGGAACTCTTTCTACTAGATTTTGGAGCATTGCTGTGAAGATTTGACATCATTCAGTGACAAGAGCGTGAGCACCTCATCCCCAAAAGTACTGGATGGAGCACCATCATTCCAGAGAACATAGTGCCAATGATGCCAATAGACATGGTGCCAATAGGTTCATCTGCTCCAGGGAGTCTCAGTACTTCTCTACAGGGACTAGATAAGCTGTGTGTACATCTGTGTGTACATTCATTAGAGGGAGCATCCACAAACATTTGAACATACAGTGTACGTGAGAAATAGATGTGTGTTTTACACAATGAGCAAGTTCTTTGGCCCACATTTTAAAAAGCAGGTCAGGCCATGGTCAGACCTTGTTCAGCGGTTCATGGTCCACACCTTAACAGCTGTGTAACAGAATCCCAAAATGGAAGGACGTTTAGGAAGCGAGCCTGAAGGAAAAGCCTTAAAGGAGAAACTCACGGCTTGCCCCCGCTGGAACCAGGCAGGGAGGACAGCCCCGAGGGCCTGAGGTGAGAGCGTGATTCATACGCCACCTGTAGGACACATACATACAGAAATGTTATAGCTAAACACTTTAAAGAGCATTTCTAGCCTAAATCTGCCATGTAATGTTATTTGTGCACGTTTTATGTAATATTCTGGACAACATTCTTCAAGACTCAAACTTTAAGAGTTCTTGGTAGATGTTTTTACTGTATTTGACATA
The DNA here is from genome assembly GCA_036984385.1 of Crenuchus spilurus. Taxonomy (NCBI): domain Eukaryota; kingdom Metazoa; phylum Chordata; class Actinopteri; order Characiformes; family Crenuchidae; genus Crenuchus; species Crenuchus spilurus. The sequence continues at coordinate 56,910 of BRDA01014436.1, read as the reverse complement.
TTTTTTAGTCTTTTTTATTAATAAGAACCAAAAAATGAGTTTAAAATGTAAAATAATTTGAGTCACAATTGTGCAAATATGTCCACTGGGGTGGTCCAAAAGTTTTCTCTTCCAAACACTCAAACTCCCACTCTGTTATTTTAATCTACCGCTGTAATTCAGAATGTGGTGATAAATGTTGAAAATGACTTAATATTTAGGGTATTTAGGCTCAATGCCAGCAAAGTTTCTCATATAAGTGACAAAAAGTACAGAAACCAACAACAAACCACTTTATTACCAACTAAACTGTTGAGTAGAGCTGCGATGCTCACTATGACTGACTGAGTCTGTGAGTCATCAACAGTATCACAAACAGGCCCAGAGTGGCTCAGCAGACTAAGACTCTGACACTATCACCTGAGGATCGTGAGTTTGAATCCCAGTCATGCTGTTTGCCATTAACAGCCGGAGCCCAAGGGAGCAAAAAATTGGCCGTGCTCTCTCTGGGTGGGTAGATGGTGCTCTCTCTCTCACTAGCACTTTCACACTGCAATGTCCGCTGGCACTACTGATTGGTCCATTTGGAGCTGGGAACCCTGCGCTTTCCTCTGAGCGTGTTGGCTCCCCAGTGACGGTGTATCAGTGGTAGTTTGAAAAGAGGTGGTGGCAGCATCACACACAACAGAGGAGGTGTGTGCATGTCTTCACCCTCCTAGAGTCAGGAACATTGCAACAGTGATGGGGAGAGTCCTCTAGTGGATGGGATGAGTTAATTGGCTACTACCATATTGGGAAGGAAATAAAAATTGGCACAAAAAAAAACCAATAAAAAAATAAAAGCATCACAAACACTTGTTCTGCAGTTCAAAATGTGAGATGTAACGAATATTTAGTAGCAAAGCATAAAAATAGAAAAAGTCAGTAAATGTTGAGGTCACAGTAAGTAAACTAAACACAAACTAAGCAGCAGTGTTTACAGTCACTGACCTTCTGTTAGTAAAAGTTACATTTACAATAAATCTGATTTCACTTGATTGAGCTTTGACCCCAAATATCAGCTTATCTTATCTTTTCCACAGTAGTAGCATCAAATGGACGGGTGGGAGGAAAGAAAAAAAAAGCATAATCTGGACCACCCTCGTTTCCACAGAAAGGACGATGAACACGATCAAGAATTTAATTCAAACAGATACAGTTTTTTTAATATTCATTTCACACAAAGTGACACAATTCAAACCTTTTTGTGTTACTGTTGATTGGTATGACTTACAGCTCATGAAAATGAAATCTAGAGTCTCAAATTATTATATTTCATGTTGAGTTTGAGTAAATTATGTTTCAAACTGTATCAACAATAAAACAAACATGTCACTGTACGTGTTCTGACAATACAATACGATCATTTGAATGTAATTATAAACACAATGACCTTTTCACAATATTGTCATTTTCAGAGATGCACTGGTATATACATCATTACCGCATTTCCTTTCAAACTAATTTGGTGGCAGTTGTCTGGATGTGGTGTCAGATGCTGTTATAAAACGCTGTTTCAGGGATAAGCTCTTTAGCTGTGATATACAGGTGTACAGGCAGCTCCTCGTAGAAACACATGTTCATTCTTCTTGCCTTGCTTTTAACAACAATGAGTCCCTGTGCTCTCTCACAGAGCAGTAAACACTGCCTGCCTGCTCCAAACGTCAAGAACCAAAACTATAAAGGTTTTAACACTCAAATATGGTAATCAACCCTATATTCTAACGTTCAGTACTTTCATATTTTCTAATACAAATAAGCTGCACATATTTAACACAGTACTTTACTGAGGATTACAGAGATTATATTTTAAAGAGTTAAATACGTAGACCCATGTTTGTGAGAGCAACTCAGACAGCTGCACTGTTTTTCCGCCAAACGCGACCTGTCATTCATATGATAATGACATGGTAATTCCGGACATGCCATTGGTTGGATTACCAGCCTTGGAATGTGTGGAATTTTAACGGAAAAAAGACCTCTCACCTGAGTGTTCACACCTATCTCATAAATATCCAATGTAGGAACGAGTGAAAACAGAGTGTCACCTCACATTAGTTAAGCTTTAGAAATAAAACCACATACAATGTCTAAAAGCTGTAATGAGCAGTGTGTAGCCAACACCTCTGTGTATTCAGTTCTGAGCTCAAAAGTCTTGGCTAGAAATGTTTAGAGTGTTTTCACAATATATCAGCACATCTGAAAATCTGGTTTTTGGAAAGTCTAAGTTTAGCGCAGATTTAATCAGATTATACATTTATGACACTCTTACTGTTCTGAGACTGTTGTTGCTGAGTTTGTGCTGAACTAAAGCCTGTGTAACACTTTGGAATAAAATAATTTTACATGGTGTAATTTGTAGAAACGTCAAGCCATGTCAACAATTCTGGCATCATGACAACTCAACTCCATACACTGTAGAAACCCTGAGAAACGTGTGCTGTCTAAGAGATCTCCAGAAAAGATCTGCTAACATATACAGTGTGTGTGTGTATTCACCATGGGGCTGCGTGTGTAGGCACTGGCTGCAGTACTGATTTGGGGCGAAAGGGTGAGTGAACCCCCAAAACTGCCCGGACTGGCCAGCTCGCCGTTCAGGCCGGCGTGAGACACCACTCCGAAATGAGCTGGGTAGGAAGCGGGGGTCATGGACAGAGGACTGCGCAAAGCTGACAAAAAAATAACAAAGAAAAGACAGTCACAATAAAAGCTCCAGTGTTACCAATCACAGGTACTCCTAAAATATATACAAATGAGCCAAAACATTATAACCACTTATTAACAGCTAATGATTGCATACTTGATTACATACAATATGTATTTTGAGCTTTGGGCATTTACAGTAGGCATCCATACTGACTTTTGTATTTGACAGCATCCAAACTTGAGGTATCTTATGAATTCTAGTCTATGCACACTGAGTAAACAGTGAAGCACTTTTGTGTTACCCTCTGGATAAGAGCGTCTGCTAAATGACTGAAATGTAAATGTAAATGCAGAGCAGCTGACTTGTTTCATCAAATCCCACAGATGTTCAACTGGATCTTGGGAAGCTGGAGGCCACTGTTAGTAGGTTCTGTTTCACTTCATCTGTAGTCATAATGTTTTGGCTCCTCAATGTATTTGCATTGAAATATCTATTCTTAAATTCTGCTTAAATATTTCTCACTCAAAGCTCACTGAATCATGTTGAGAAATACTGCTTAAGATGTGTTTTTGTTGATGATGGAATGGGCTGGGTAAAGGCTGGGTAAAGGCTGCCAACCAAACCAACACAACAAACAAACAAGCACCATAATCTGAGTGTTATCCACATGGAAGAAGGGTTTATTATTGACGTTCAGTGAATCAGTCGTACACTAATAACATTTAAGTGTTAAATGTCTTGGGGTAGAACATAAAGAATGTGATATTCTGCTCAATAGACTTACAAAGCTTCACTAAAGGACATACACTCTCTCTTACCACAAAATACCACAAAATACAGTACAATCCTATTTTGCTCAATAAGCCTGATAAAAGATGAAAGGACATCTAAAGTGTAGAACAACTGAGTCTCACCCAGGGGGTCAGCGGAGGAGGAAGGTTTGGTGACCAGACGCAGACAGGAAGTGCTGGGCCCAGGCGTAAGAGCCTCACGATGAGAGGGGGAACTACTGCCTGACTTAGAGGATGGAGACTGGCATTTCTCAGCCTGGAACACAACAGTAAATAGTCCTAAATTCAATCACTGTTGCATAAAATGCAAATAGATTACACGTGACATGCTGCCAGAGACAGAATGGACGTCAGGCCACTCCCACTGGACTGCTTAATCAGTGAGCTGTACTGTCCACATAGAGAAAGAGAGTGAGAGGGAAACCACTAGCGGGTCACCGCACTAACTGCATGGTTCACTGCATTGTCTCTGAACTTGTCTAATCACAGTGATGATTCATAGATTCAAGCTCATAAGTAAACCACACCAGAACTCAGGCTGGTCAATATCCTCAAGGCCTACATTAAAAAACATTGTGATGGGTTAAAGGGCTCATTTGCATATTGTAGTTTTCCATTCTGAGCATGAGACACATAATTGACACAGTTCTCGGATCCTCTTGCCCCGGAAACCTTAAAGGGTCTAATTTTCAAATAAATATATAGGGTAAATCAAAATATATTTTAGATTCTTGTGAGAGGAGCTTAAATAAGCAGAGACATGTCTGTGAGAGTAAGACAGACAGCTGCGCATTTTCCCACCAAACGATGTGATCTGTCATTCATATGATAATGACATGGTAATTCTGGACATTCCATTGGTTGGGTTACCAGTTGTGAAATTTTTACTAAACAAAGGCCTCTCACCTGAGGTGAAGCTGAATATTAGAGTGTTTCACACCTATCTTATAAATGTTCAATGTAGGGTTAGTGGCTGAGGAAAACAGAGTGTCAACTCACATTAGTTAAGCACTAGAAATAAAACCACATACAATGTTTAAAAACTGTAATGAGCAGTGTGTAACCAACACCTCTGTTTATTCAGTTCAGAGCTCCAAAGTCTTGGCTAGAAATGTTTAGAGCGTGTTTTTTTACAATATATCAGAACATCTGATAATAGTTTTTTTGAAGAAAATGTAAAATTTTTTTTACTAACATTCATTATACATGATAATAATATTATACTTATTATATATACACAGTAAAATACAAAATGACATACAGCACAAAATTAATATGTATTATTTGTTTATATTGGCCTGTTAGTTTGTTATATTATTAGTTTTACTGAAATATGCGAATGTATAAATTCTTAGGCAACAAGCACAATATCTGTTATAATATATCTTCTATAAAATAACCTGTTGACACAACTGAAAAATATTAGTAATATTCTGTATTGTGTAATTTTACTAAACAACACATGAAATCCACCAAAACAAGCTTTCTCATCACTGACATTATTTTGTCATATAGTACCAGAACTCCAGGACCACAGGCTTATTATTAATATAAACTATAATGTTATACTGTGATACTGTTTTGTTAAAGTACTATTTGCGATATAACTATACTGTCCAGAAACCAAACAGGGAACAGCATGACTGTATAAAGTGTGACTGGCTGATATGTGGGGGCTGTACCTGTGCAGAGTCCTTGCTCTTGCCTGGTGGGGGGCTGTGGGTAGGGGGGCTGTGAGCAGGCGGCAGACTGGGGGAGCGGGGCAGCTCCTTTCTCAGCGTGGGGGCTCTATCTAAACCATTCCCGTGAGGAGAGTGGGGAGTACTGCCCACTGGAGAGGATGGCTCCTACAGAGATGGGAAGAAAAGAAAGTGCAATAGAATGAGAAAGAGAAAGAGAGCGAGAGAGAGAGAGAGAGAGAGAGAGAGAGGAGAGGTGTAATTAGAGAAAGCTATAGTGGCCAATATTCATAAGAACACAATCAATTCTGTTTTCTCTTGTTCTCTCTCATTCTGACACTCTTTATTTTCGTTTTTCAATGTTTACCTATTATGTAAGCCTATGTGGAGAGTGTGTAATCTGATTGTGTGCCTTTGTTCTTGTTTCGATCATTTTGTGGGGACTAAATATCTTCATAGTGATGAGAACACAAGTAAAATCTGTAGTACTGGGAACATTTTGCTGATTCTCGCAAGCAACTGTGCTCTTTTTACCACTAAATCACTGTTGGTCACTGAGGTTAAGGTAATACATTCAATGGAGTCAAAGGAATGTTCCCACAAATACTGTGTGTGTGTGTGTGTGTGTGTGTGTGTGTGTGTAAATCAGGTTTATGACATATTCTGGAAACCAAAAACTGTTTACACACTCATTGCTCATCGGGACCTTTTTTCCTACTACTTTCAAGCATCCATAGAACAAACATGAGCACACCATTTCTAATTTACAGGTCACCCAGAAAAAAGTTTTATTGCTCAAATACTGCTCTTTTACTGCTCATGAGACAATGGGAGACTTTACTGAGATCTCAGCTAAAGCTTAAGAGAATGGACATGGGAAATTACTGAGGTCTTTGTTTCATGAGAAGTCTGAGCAGCAGTAGACTTGAGCTAAAGTCTCCATTTGATCTCATTTTCATCTGTGAGAAACTACTGAGACATTCCTTTAGATATTATTTAGCCAAACTGAAATGATCTGGGGAGGACATACTTCATTAGAGACGTCCACCACCAGATTGTCTTCACTCTTGTCCGCGTCACTGTCCTGAGAGAAAGGAAAGAAGATGGAGAAGGTTAGAGAAACAGAAGTGTGCACGGATATCTGTGAGGACTGTGAGGTAACATATGCAGTAACTGTCAAAAGTAGACACCTGCAGACCAGAACGTGTTTCTGTACTCTGTGGAAGAAGAATGAAGAACCAAATCTTTCACCACAATGACAAAGAAACCTGACCTCTGTCTTTATCCCATTTGTGCATTATGAACACATACACAACAGTGAGCACACACACTAGGGGGCAAAGAGCACACACGTGTGCCTGGAATGGTGAGGTGTCCTTTCATCCACAGCACCTGGGGAGCAGTTAGGGGTCGGATGTCCTGCTCAAAGGCATTTCAGCCGTGTCCTACTTGTGCAAGGAACCAATCACTCACTCTCAAGTCCGCTTCTCTAATCTTAAAGGCACGGCTGCCCCCAAACACATTTTTATTTCTCTGTTAATAAAGACTAACCAGTTTAGAAGAAAGCAATCAGAGATGGAAATGAATGGTTTAATCAAAACAACACATTTTCATTTCTGGTTCATTAACTTCCTTTATATGTTACTTTGAATGTGTGTTGCAATGATGTAGCAATGCTTTATTACAATTACTACTACAATTAATACAACAAATAATTTTAGCCAAGACTTTTGAGCTCAGAACTGAATAATCAGAGGTGTTGGCTACACACTGCTCATTACAGTTTTTAACCATTGTATGTGGTTTTATTTCTAAAGCTTAATTAATGTGAGGTGACACTCCGTTTTCCTCAGCCACTAACCTTACATTGACTATTCATGAGATAGGTGTGAACACTCAGGTTAGAGGTCTTTGTTCAAGTGAGAGCTCTTTTTTTGATGAGCATTTTCACACATTCCATGACCGTTAAATCCACCAATGGAATGTCCAGAATTACCATGTCATTATCATATGAATGGCAGATTGTGCAAGTGGGCGGAAAAGCGCAGCTGTCTGACTCATGCTGAAAAACGTGTCTCTGCTTATTTATGCTCCTTGCATAAATATTTTAAAACTATTTAAGTAGACCCTTTAAGGTTTCCGGGGTATGTTTAGTTTGTTTCTGGCAAAGTTATATAAGTGTTTATGCAGAATTTTGTTAATATACCGCCGCTGGGACAGCCGACTCCAGAGGAGAAATAAAATGTGTTTTTATGTGTATATACTACAAATTTCAGTTCAAAGACTTTCTCAGAATTGAGGTCTTTAACCATCAACAGTTCATAATATCATGAAAAGATTCAGGGATTCAGAAGAAATCTCAGCAGGTAAAGGCCAAGTGTGGAAACCACTGCTGAATGTGTGGCTGTAATGTTTGAGAAACAGTCATGCCAGTGTGATGGGCAAAGCCACATGGGTTGAGGAGTACTTTGGAAAGTCACTTAACACAATCTGGTACTGCATCAAGTAATGTAACCTGAAAATATATTATGCAAAGCTCTATATAATGTTCTAGAGAAACAACATTGAGTTCTCTGGGAACGTTGTGGAAACATTGTGGTCAGACAAGTCCACATTTCAGCTTGTTTTGGGGAAAATTATCATCGGATTCTATGTGCCAGAGATGAAAAAGTCCATCCTGACTGTTACCACCAGAAAGTGCAAAAACCAGCATCTGTGATGACATCAGCGCCAACGGTATGGATGATCTGTGTGTATATGAAGGTACCACTGTTCTGGAGGCTTATATTGGTATTTTTGAGACATTTGCTGCCATCAAGATGACATCTCTTCCCAAGATTTCAGCAGGAGAATGCCAGACCTAATTCTGCATGAATTACAACAGTGTGGCTTCATAGACACAGAGTGTGTGTGCATGACTGCAGTCCAGATTTCTCTCCTGTTGAAAATGGCACATCACGAAGAGAAAAAAAATCGACAACAACAACCACAGACTGCTGAACAGCTCAAGTCTTATTTACCCCAAAAGTGAGCAAAAATTCCACCAGCAAAACTGAAACTATCAGTACCTTCAATTTCCAAGATGAAAAAGGTGATGTGACTCAACGGTAAACATAACTCACAGCTTTTTTGAGTGTGTTGCAGACATCCATATCTAAATGTAATCTTTTTTAACAAATAGAATTAAGTTCATCATTGAAAACATGTTCTTT
>BRDA01014436.1:11747-23814 GCA_036984385.1 Crenuchus spilurus | reverse complement strand
AATAGGATCAGAACAATAGGAGCTGGAAGCTTATTACAACTCAAATACACAGTCACACAACTAACTACAGAGAGAGAGAGAGAGAGAGAGAGAGAGAGAGAGAGAGAGAGAGAGAGAAGGTGATGTAGCACCACATCATTACGATAAATACATAAAAAACAATTAGAGTAACAAAGCAAAAACAATATCTTGTTCGATAAAAGTAGTTGGTGTGTTGCGAGTTTGTTTGAAGAACAAGTTTGGTTCTAGGTGTTCCTTGCTGTTCCACAGTAATCACTTGGATTTCTTAAATTCATCAGCAGCACACTTGATTTAACATAATGAAGTACTGATTAACCAAACCAGAATAAGAACTACAAATAACTGCAACAAGAAATAGGTTTGAGAAAGTCACTATTTACTGTATTAATCATTCTAATTTCTATTTGAAATCAATAATGGCAAGCCTTACTGGCCCAGATTCAGCAAAACAGGCCAAAACCACAATACTACCACCATCGTGTTTCACAGCTCAATGAGGTTTTTACAGTGGAATGCATTGTTTTCCTTTCTCAAAACATAAACTTCTTACTTAAACCAAAAATACCCATTTCATTCTCATCCGTCCACAAAACACTGTTCCAACAGCTTTCTGGCTTATCCTTGTGATCTTCAGCAAACTGCAGATGGGAAACAATACTCTTTTTGAAGAACAGCTGCTTTCTCCTTGCAACCCTGCCATGCATGTCATTGTGGTTCAGTGTTCTCCTGATGGTGGACTCATGAAGTTACCTTGGGTTCCTTTGTGACCTTGTTGACTATTACACGCCTTGCACTTGATTGCCTGGGGAGGGTAATAATGGTCTTGAATTTCCTCCATTTGCACATAATCTGTCTGACTGTATTGTCTTTAGAGATGATTTTGTAACTTTTTCTAGCCTAATGAGCATTAACACCTTTTGCTCTGAAATCCGAACTCTCCTTTGTATGTACCAAGATACACTTCCACAAATGTGAAGATCAGACTTTGATAGATCTCTGTTCTTTAATTAAAACAGGGCTCCCACTCACACCTGATTGTCGTCCCATTGATTGAGAACAATTCTGATAATTTTGCCATTCACAGACGTGAATGTATGACATTTTCCTCCAAGTATAATATTTTGGTTTCCTTTCTTTGAACTGGTTGGCAGACTTACTGTTAATTTACTGAATGTAATATTTTGGGTATTAACTGTACACCTTTTCCTTGAAGAGCTGAACTTACTTCTCACTTATTATATATATATATATATATATTATGTGTGTGTGCATGTGTGCCTGTGTGTGTGATGAGGAGAATCAGTCTTTGTGACACACTCGGTCTCAGCATGTAGACGAGCAGCGCTGTGTGAGTGATGGAGATGAAATCTGACTCAACTGCTCCCTCTCTCCATCTCTCTCTCTCTTTTTCTCTCTAGCACACACACACTGACTGAGCCTCTCAGTGTGATTCCACAATGCTTTTTTTCTTCCCTTTCACTCACTTGATCATCTCTCTCTCTCCTTATCTGTCGCTCCTGTGCAGCTCCTCTGATCCCTCGTCTTTTCTCTCAATCTCTCTTTCTCCTCTATCATTATATAAACTCCATTTCTCTCACATGATCTCAGTCTTAAACTGCTGCCTCTCTCTTGCGCTCTCTCTCTTTCTCTCTTTCTCTCAGTGACCTCTCTGCAGGAGAGAGATGAATGCTGTCTGTACTGGAAAAAAAACGGTGAGTTGGACAAACAAAGGTAAATAATTCAATTTCATGTTTACAAAGTCTCATTTGGAATCTACACCAGGTTCAATCTCAATGCAATATTCAGACCATCAGACTGTTGTGCTGGAATGAGTGTGCTGCAGACAGAGGTACTGTCTCTGAATTTACATCTGCAAGGTGGACCAACAAGACAGCAATGTCTAATAGAGTGTGTCTGTCATCCACGTATACAAGCACAACATACAATAACACACCACCACCACCTCAGTTTCACTGTAATACCTGCTCTGTGGTGGTTTTGTGGGGTTTCTAAATGTTGAAGAACCAGTACAGAGAAACAGATGAGCTACAGTCTGTAATAGTAGAACTACATAGTGATCATTAGAGCTGTTAAAAATGGACAATGAGTGTAGATACAAGGAGACGATTTTAATGAAGTGGCTGATCAGTGGATATGTATCACTGTCAATCAATTTCTTTATAAAAACTTACATTAAAAGCTGAGAATGTTATTGCCTTCTACTGTAAAGTTATGATTTTGGATATAGGGACAGTGTGCCAAGTCTGTCATTGTTTTATATTGTTTCAATGTGCTAAATTCAGCAACTAAATAAACTATATGTGACCCCGCCAGGGAAAACCAGGTCAAAGTCTGTCATTTTTTTTCAAAATTTGTTTTTTTTTTCAAAACCACTTTTTTGTGAATTTAAGTTTTGTTTTTGATCAAAATATGTACTACGATAGATATCTGAGACTATGATCTTACATTTACAGCAATAATACTGAGTGGCTAAGTTTTGTCGCTAATGTGAGTGACATGATATTGACACTATATCTCAATAAGTTGCCCAGTGACTTTGGCCTGGCTTTCCCTGGTGGGGTCACATATATGAAGAAAAATGTCATTTTAAGGTTTGCTCTCTAGAGGATGGGTATTTTCACTTTGAAAATCAACAAAACTTATCAGATGTTTGTTTCTAAGATAAAATCTTAGTTTTTGTGGAATTTTGTTTATATGCTGCCGCCGGACGAGCCAACTCTAGAGGGTTAAAAGACAGCATTTGGCTATGAATTTCACATTCCACCTTAAATGTTTCAGCAGTTACACTCAGGCAGGCAGGTGGGGCACCACACGTCTTCAAGATGCACCCGTCCCCTTCTTCCGCAACCCCAACCCCCAGAAAAATCTACATAGACAGTCATACATAAGATCTTAGAATTGAAATATTCGCTTGTGGGGGGGAGGGGGGAGGGAGCAGGTGGTTATGCGCATTACTGATCACATGTCACAATGCTAAGACCTCTTTAAATTTGTGTCCTACAAATCATTGTGTCAGTCAAAATGTTCTGCTCAGAATGATCATAAACTTGAAGACGCAAGTCCTAAAATAAAAACTCAGTCTAACGTGTCCAGACTTGATTGGCACCTCAGGTCTGAATGAGTTAAATGTTCAGGCTGTTGTGTTGTCATTTGTGGTAATTGCTGGATTTTTTAGGAATGCTTTTCCTTTCTGAATTCAAAAGAGAATACAGCACCGTGAAGTGAATGCAGTGAAAGAGAGAAGTAGCACAACTCTGACACCAATTTACAGCTCTGAATGCTGTTAATATGTCGTGGAATTAACAAACACTTAAATTAATTGTCATTGTTTAGTTGCTTTAGTGTAGGCGTCGGCACACATCTTTGAATAATAAACACCAATTTTAACATAATTACTCATACTGTGCAATATTGATGACAAAACATAGTGAACAGTTGATTGCTATGTTCACAGAAATCGTTTCTAAAATGTGAGCTCTACCTGGAGTCTTTACAGACACTAAAAATAACAGATAAACATTCAGTTAGATGAACAGGCAGTTATTGCTGTTTAAAATGGAACAAACCAAGACACACCAGCCAACAGTCTCTGACTGAACCATTTTAAATGAACTGTACTGTACCAGTCAGTCAGTCCAAACTCCAAAACACTTCTTGTCACTGTTTGTGTACCCTGAGGAAGTTGCAGTTAAAGCTGACAATAACAAAAACATGGTGTCATTACAACTCTGCTGGCTTAGAACTCTATGTTAGTGTTTTGTTGACTGACCAAGTGAAAACAGAGATATGGTCAAAAATCATATTTACTTGAGTAGAGTAGTGAGGCTGGAGGGGTGAGATGCCTGTATGGAAGTCACCCAGTACAGCAGAGCATGCCAATGCTGCCAAACATGACCCTCACACCTGCATTTTGTTGTGAATAGTTATATAAAGTTGCATTTTACAAAAAAAAATCATATTACATCTTAACCTTTTCAATCTTTAAAATGGCTCACTAAACATGTTTGTGTTTGGGTTCAATATGTTATAGTATGCTAATGTGAAAAATAATTGTCAGGTTACATAGGTGGTGTTGGCATGGTGAACATTTTTTATGTGGTTTATAAAGGCAAAATCCCCCCAAAATCCCCTGCAAATCTTAAGGGTTAATTAAGAATATGCTTATTTTGCATATTAGCTACTATTTTAATTAACCCAGGTCTTTTAAAGTGCCCCAAAATACCTGAATGTACTGTAATAAAGGATAGACTGTTCTGAGCTAGTATGAAGAAAGACTGGTGCTCAGGCAGAAATTCACTGGGCTAGAGCAGTCTAATTAGAATTTCAATGGATTACAGTAGAGTTTATACAAATATTTGTTAGGATAAATTAGAGTTTACACATGATTTTATTGGGCTACTGTAGAGTTTACACAATTTTATTGGGCTACAGTAAAGTTACACATGATTTTATTGGGCTACAGTAGAGTTACACATGATTTTATTGGCTTACAGTAGAGTTACACATGATTTTATTGGGCTACAGTAGAGTTACACGATAGTATTGGGTTACAGTAGAGTTACACATGATTTTATTGGCTTACAGTAGAGTTACACATGATTTTATTGGGCTACAGTAGAGTTACACGATAATATTGGGTTACAGTAGAGTTACACATGATTTTATTGGCTTACAGTAGAGTTACACATGATTTTATTGGGCTACAGTAGAGTTACACATGATTTTATTGGGTTACTGTAGAGTTACACATGCTTTTATTAGGCTACAGTAGAGTTACACATGATTGTATTGGGCTACAGTAGAATTACACATGATTGTATTGGGTTACTGTAGAGTTACACATGATTTTATTGGGCTACAGTAGAGTTACACATGATTTTGTTAGGTTCATTGAAGTTGAGACAGAAACGTCCTAAGCTAGAGTATCATATAGACAGAATTTTGTTCAACTTCTAAATATTTAAGTACAAATAGCATTTTCTTGGGACTATTTAGACTAATTTTAGGACTGAAGTAGAGCTCAGGCAGAATTTTTGCGCTCCAGTAGAATTTACACAGAAGTTTGTTAGGCTACAGTACAGTTAAGACAGAACTCTGCTGGGATACTATAGAGTTGACCCAGGTCATATAGGTGGTTAGGATTTGGTAAACATTTTAACTGCACTATATTAAGGCAAAATTCAAACTATTCAGAAACAAACAAAAAGATTCCCATTCCCAAGACTCCCATGGGTTAAACATTAATCTTTTACTCAAATTATGAAACACTGTTGAGCTCTGGTGTGGGGACAGACTGAGATGGACTGAGAGGGCGATGGGCAGTACTGCAGTGTGACCTGAGACTGAGGCTGTCTGATGTGTATCAGAGTTACGGGGGGGCACAGGGGACGTTTTTTATGAGGGGGGGGCTCATAATGACTTAATATGCTGCTGCTCCCTTGCTACTGCTCACAGTTATATAATCTCCCTTGCGTGTCGCTGCATTCTCATTCTCCACTCGGTATGTGTGTGTGTAAGGGAGTGTGTGTGTGTGTGTGTTCTTTAGCAGATTGCACACGGCATGTGGCGGATGTAGCGGGATTCGGCACGGCTGAGAATCGGCTAAGCCTGTCCTAATGCAGACGTGTGTGTTTGTGTGTGTGTGTGTGGATGGGGTCTCCCCAGTCTAATGAGGGGCAGTGTGTGTGTTGAGTGTCCCCTGGTTCAACTCAGCAGCTGTTTGCTGTCCGGCTCTTGTGCACACACCCTGCTGTGATGCTGGACACTCATCACTCAGTGTGTGTTTATACGTGGGGGTGTGTGTGCATGTGTGTGTGTGCATGTGTGAGAGAGAGATAGAGAGAGAGAGAGAGATAGAGTACTCGATGGGGCTCAGCTTTGATCTTCTGTGCTCATTCAGACACATTGATTTGTTCAATCGGATTTGTACAGGCATTTCAGCGAGCCAACACTAATAAAAACAGTATAAGGTCTCCTTCACAATTCCCTTTCTACATTTTTCTGGCATTATCTGATCCCTCCTAGCCAACATAACACCATTCTGTTCTGCGCTACTACTAATATATTGCACAAATTCTATGAAACAGCAATATGACCATCCATTCAAAACAATTTCAGCCCTCTTAGGACATCAGATTCTCCACAGTGGAAATAATACAATATGTGAGCTGCTGCATGTCTCGATACCGTCTGACAGAGACTAGACTTTGCACCCCCAACTGTCCCCTGTCTAGCTCTGATATCCTAATGCAAACTCAATCACATAACACTGTCCGCTCATATGCAATAGAATTTCTCCCACAAGTCTATTTTAAATTCAGTCTCAAGGGATGTTGTGACCAAAAGTTTGTAGTTATGAATGTTGGGACCCAGCTATTCATGTAGATTTAAGGTGGGTTCTAACATATTCTTTCAATCAGATGTTTTGGGTCAGGTTCATATTTCATGTTCAGATACACTCACCTCTCACCTCCAAGGAACTGTGGCATTTAAAGTGGAACTGAAGTTTATTCCTGAATACCTGAAAATTAGCATAATTTTGTTTCCCGATGATTGGTCACTATCAGCAGAAGAAACTTCATCATGCACTGTCATCACGAATTACACTTTATTTTATAAATTACACTTGAGTTTAGACAGAACTGTGTTGGCTTAATAAGTTTAGACAAATTTACTGGACTACAGTAGAATTAAGATAGAATACTGCTGAGTTACAGTGGGATTTAGAGAAATTTTGTTGGAGTACATTAGACATAATTCTGTAGGTTTACACTGGGGTTTAGACATAATTTTACAACACAGTTCAGATTTTGTTAGGCTAGAGAATTTAGATTTTAGATTTTAAATTTGTTGGACTACAGTAATATTTTGACAGATTTTTGTGTGGTTACAGCAGAGTTTTGAAAAAAATGTGTTGGGTACCATAGAGTTTACACATGATTTTATTGGGTACAGTAGAGTTTAGACATAATTTGTTGGGTACAGTAGAGTTTACATATAATTTTATTGGGTACAGTAGAGTTAATACAGAATTAGAGTGGGTACAGTAGAGTTTTTACATAATTTTGTTGGGTACAGTAGAGTTTAGACAGAAGTTGACTGGGTACAGTAGAGTTTAGACAAAATTTGACTGGGTACAGTAGAGTTTATACATAATTTTGTTGGGTACAGTAGAGTTTAGACAAAATTTGACTGGGTAAAGTAGGGTTTAGAGATAATTTTGCTGGGTACAGTAGGGTTTAGACAGAATTTGACTGGGTACAATAGGGTTTAGAGATAATTTTGTTGGGTACAGTAGAGTTTAGACAAAATTTGACTGGGTACAGTAGGATTTAGAGATAATTTTGCTGGGTACAGTAGAGTTTAGACAAAATTTGACTGGGTAAAGTAGGGTTTAGAGAATTTTGCTGGGTACAGTAGAGTTCAGACAAAATTTGACTGGGTGCAGTAGGGTTTAGAGATAATTTTGCTGGGTACAGTAGAGTTTAGACAAAATTTGACTGGGTACAGTAGGGTTTAGAGATAATTTTGCTGGGTACAGTAGGGTTTAGATAGAATTTGGTTGAGCTACAGTTGGATTTAGACAAGAGTCAGATAACAGAATTTACAGAATGAGTTGACATTGTTCTCAAGATAGACTTGGCTTTGGATACATTTTTCAAGCTCAATTAAAGCTTCCATACAATTATGGTCTTAGTACTTGCTTGACAAAGTGTCTTTAGTCTATCCCATACATAAAATGACCAGAGAAAGATAACCATTTACCTCCTTTCAGTTTCAGCCATCAAACAGCATCTATTATATGGTTCATGAGTTCATGCTGCTTTTTATATTTTATGTATATGAATAATTTACTGATATAATCTAACTTGTTACATTGTTATATAGCAGCTGCTTCTATATTTGTATACATATGTGATATCATAGAGACAGTTTAATTTGATGTATGTTCAGTTGCCTTAGTTCTAATCTGTAAGCTGTGCTGTATGATGCCACACATCTGCAGAATGACTTTGCTTGTCCTCTTTGTCTTGAATAAATGTTCTGACTAAACCTAATTCTGCTGGCGTTAGTGAGTGGAATAAGTCCATATTGCACACATGGTGGCAGTAATTAACACAGATTTCTTATTTAATTACTGTAGCTGCTTATAGATCTAAGACCATCAAAGAACAAATGTCATTTCATGTGCAATTTTTAAACTTAAGGACATAAAACATGGTCACAATGGACAGTCGCTTCAATAATTTCTTCAGCAGCTTGAAGCAAAAGTCATGTGGTCCTGACTTTATGTTGTTCTGGGTGGGACACAGTTCAGTCAATAGCTAATGTTTGCTAGTTAACCCTCTGTAGTGGATGAGGGCACTTGTGCATCAAACTGCATGTTTTTCACTGTTTCTCTTAATATACACTACTGGTCAAAAGTTTTAGAACACCCACATTTTTCCAGTTTTGTATTGAAAATGATTGAGTTTGACTCTGAAATGAAAGCATAGGAGTTAAATAAGAACTCATGGAATCAGTTTATAGACCAAAATGTGTCTAAATGTATCTAATTATGATATCTGACACTTAAAATTAATCCATAAATAAAAATTCAAACCTATTTCAAACACCAAAACAATTTGTCAACATGAGGAAAGGACTGTTTTCACAAGAGATCCAAATACTTTTCAGATTTCACAGCCATATTTCTCTTATTGCTGTGCTGGAGGTCCAATGTGCCTCATAACATAGCTGAGATATTCTGAATATCTAGATTTGAAATATATGGGTGTCCTGTTATATGGAATTGCCTTTAAAGGCAAATGTAAGAAGATATGGAAAAATTGAGAAAATGTCCTTAGACCCCAAAGGGTAAACAAATGTGCTAATATGGGTAAAGACGCATTATTAACTTTGACACTGGAATAAAAAGCCTTGTAGCCTATAATTATCAGATTATTATTTAGTTTTTTCATAGTCTTGTTTCCTAGAGGCCTCATAGCAGATGACCTGTGGCTGGCACTAGTGGTTGGGAGTTTCTGAGCTACATGAACTTGGCATGAAGAGTAATTTATCGCTATCAGAAATAAATTGTTTTGTCACAGTCCTGTACCCCTGTCCATTTGAGTGAACTGGCTTTAGTGGCAATTTTACTCATTTGATTTGAGCACAGCTTTAAGCAAAAACAAAAATCTGTATGTAAATAATGTAACTTAAGTAAGTAATAATAACTTACTCGCTACACTTAATGCTACAATTTACTGCTAAATGTAACTTTCACACATAACTTGCTCATGTTTTTCAACAATTTTGATCTTACGACAGCTCGTATCTCAGGAAAATTTGTAAGTTATTCCACTCGTAAGTCAAGGTTCCACTGTACATATAAAATGGTTCTTTTTTACTCAAATTCCTAATTCCTGCCTATTTTGAGCCACTCAATATAGATTTTGCATCAAATAAACCTTGGAAAAAATTTAAGTGCTGATTTTTGATTGCAATACTGATGTTTGAATAATTTACAAACAAACTGAACTGAGTAATCAGTGTCCATTCTGCTGAAGGGTGACCTCTAGTGGCACAAATCTGAGTTGTGAGTTGAAGTGCAGAATGAAAAATTTATTTTGAGGAGAAAAAATCTAAGAGCACCAAATTTTTTTATGATCAGCAGTGATCTGTAAGCATGTTATTATATTACAAACCATCATTTGAATTGTTGTTTTACCAAAAAAAGACATCAGTTTTATTTCATGTAGCTGCTGTACAAAAACCTCAAGTAGAGTTAAGTAGAGTTAAGCAAAACTTCCTCAGTAGAATTAAACTCACTCAATCACAAAAGGGATCAGAACAACTTTCAAAACATTTGACTTCAGACTTCCAAAAAGATTTTTTTTGTCTTCTAGTCAAAATTGATATATTTAGTACTACATTTAGTACATGTGACTAGACAGACACTATTAGGCTTAGTCCATACAGGTTTAAGAAGGAACTACTTTGATGAAAAAAGCTTAAAATGTGAATGAAGTCAAATGCCAGCTGATAACTGCAGTTTTTACTGCCAACAGGTCAGCTATAACGGCAGTATAAAAAGACCAGTCTGTACTTGGTAAGATATTTAAGAGAACTGGAAGAACATGAGTGTGATCACACAAACCACATCAGGACACACTTCAATTGCAAACTGAAGTGATTAAAATATGATGCAAACTGCAGAAAACTGCACCAGCCCAAACATTTCCAAGTATTACCTGAAGCACACAAAGCAGAAGCCACAACAGCCACTTGGAATGCACAGCACGCAAAGAGGTTTACAAGCACCCTGCTCAGGAGAATTCTGTCTAAATACAACCATCAGTAAACTGCAAATAATAGCAGTCAAGCAGTCATGGCCAAATTACCACAGAACTCAACGGCAGTTTAAAACATTGTGGATAAAATGTTTTCTGTATGAAAAGGCACAGAAAGTCATATAAACAGAGATCAATCAGCCATAATATTAAAACCTAAGGGCTAATATGCTTGTATTACAATATGCAAATATATGCTGGTCTATGGACCTTTAGCAGGTACTGCCCACTGCTCACTGGGAACACAAGCCTTGCCGCTTCTGAGATGCACTGATTATATATATATATATATATATATATATATATATATATATATATATATACATACAGTACCAGGACAGTCAGTTTTTTTCAAGATTTAAAAATGTTCTGCATTGTAGATTAATACTAAAGTCATACAAACTATGAAGCAGTGTTAATTCTGACAGGTGATTTTCTTTTAGTTTTAGTCTTAGTCTTCTGACTAAAATGTATATTAGTTTTAGTCACATTTTAGTCATTTCATTATTGTTAGATTTAGTCAACGAAAACTGAAAACATTTGTCTAGTTTTAGTCAATTAAATGTTTAAAATATTTAATCTAATTTTAGTTGTATTTTTAGTTGTACTATTAGAGATATTTTTAAATGCAACGAGGGTTGTATGTGTGTTTCACAGTTCCAGTTAGATGTGTTTGTGATCTATTTAACCTAAACACCTAAAATAACGATAATGGATTGCACACATCAACTTTAGACATTGAAAAACTAAAAAATGAAACATAAAACATATCAAACGATATATTCACCGCCGTTAGCTAGCTACTTACATTGGCTATGTTAGCTTAATTTTTTGCAAAGCTAGTGATGGTGAGAACTGAGTGCCTCTTGAGGTGAGTCGTGTTTTCCCAGTTATTTTCAGTCCACAAACTTTGCACTTAATTTTGTTTTCTGTGGCAGCAAACGTGAAATTACTCCACAAGTCCTTATTTTCCGTCCAAGCTGTGTGAGTGACGTCAGCACGTTGTGTTGTTAAGCTTCACCAGTGTAACAGGGTAGCTTAACGTGCTTCCAGAAAGTCAGACATAAGGATGTGGTGGTTTAAATATTAAAAAACAAGTTACTGGACAAAAACATTCTTTTTGTCCTTCTGTAACATTTTCATTTCGTTTTTATTCGTTGACTAAAAGTCTAATACTTTTAGTCATAGTTTTCATTTTAAAATATTAGTTTTTAGTTAGTTCTCGTCTCATTTTCGTTGTGGAAAAATGGTCGTCAACTAAAATTTTTTGTCATAATTATCGTTAACAAAATTAACACTGCTATGAGTAACCATATGTAATTATTCAGTAAACAAACAAGTAAACAAACCAGAATATGTTTATATTTGACATTCTTCACAGTTGGCACCTCTTACTTAGATGCAGCTTTCTTGGCATTTTCTCAGTCAGCTTTATGAGGTAGTCACCTGGAATGGATTTCTGTTAACAGCTGTGTCTTGTCAAGAGTTCATGACTTGCATTTCTTGCCTCTTAATGTGTTTGAGACATCAGTTGTGTGTCTACTTTGAAGTAAAATCTAAAATATGTTTTGGTTTGTTTAACACTTTTAAGTTTACTACATGATTCTGTATGTGTTCACTCAAAGTCTGGAGGACTTCACTGTTCATTTACACTGTAAGAAAAAATAAAAACATTTAATGAAAGGGTGTGTCTA
>BRDA01014433.1:24627-41616 GCA_036984385.1 Crenuchus spilurus | reverse complement strand
AATTTTAAATGGTCCCTCAGGCTTGTTAAGTAGCTACACAATCATGGGAAAGACTGCTGACTTGACAGTTGTCCAGAAGGCAGTCACTGAAGCCCTGCACAAGGAGGCCAAGCCACAGAAGGTCATTGCTAAAGAAGCTGGCTGTTCACAGAGTGCTGTATCCAAGCATACAAATGGAAATATGAATGTAAGGGAAAAGTGTGGTAGAAAAAAGTGCACAAATGAAGATGCCAAGAAA
Source organism: Crenuchus spilurus (assembly GCA_036984385.1). Classification (NCBI taxonomy): domain Eukaryota; kingdom Metazoa; phylum Chordata; class Actinopteri; order Characiformes; family Crenuchidae; genus Crenuchus; species Crenuchus spilurus. The sequence goes on along the minus strand of BRDA01014433.1, from coordinate 41,378 downwards.
AGATGTATCCAGAACATGGCATACAGCTGAAACATTGTTTGTGTCAAGCCATTCATGACCCAGAGACAACATCAGAAGCATCTTACCTGGGCCAAGGAGGAAAAGGACTGGACTGGACTGTACCCCAGAGGTTCAAAATCCTGTTTTCAGATGAAAGTAAATTTTGCATTTCATTTGGAGATCAAGTTCCCAGAGTCTGGAAGAAGAGTGGAGAGAGACAATCCAATCTGCTCGAGGTCTAGTGTGAACTTTACACAATCAGTGATGGTTTGGGGAGCCATGTCATCCGCTGGTGTTGATCCACTGTGTTATATCAAGTCCAAAGTCAGTGCAAATGTCTAGCAGGACATTTTGGAGCACGTCATGCTTCTTTTTGCTGACAAGCTTTATGCAAATTTCATTTTCCAGCAGGACTTGCCACCTGCCCATACTGCCAAATACCACATTTAAATTAATTTAATTTAAATACCAATACCTAATTTAATTACCACAGTATCACTGTGCTTGATTGGCAGCAAACGTACCTACTCGGTGTCAACAGCTTGTGGAGGAATTACGATTTGGTACTGTCTGTTATAATTTGATGCCCTGTGCACATAGAGAGCCTCGTTTTTAATGATACAGTACAATCTGATGTAGTGTTACATATGCAAATAACAGTGTACATGTAGTTTGCTTAATGAGCTAAAATCTTTATTTAGCTGTAATAGTAGCTCTCGGCATAACAGTCTCAAAGCCCCAATGCAAAACCAGTGAGGCAAACATGAAGCACATCTTTCATTTGTAATAAGAGGAAAACTGTGGTTTTGGACAGGTCCTGTAACTAAATCCCTTTGAAACCACGGTCAGCAGATCCGTTTCACAGTAAGTTGTATGCAGAAGTTGTGTTCAGGGCCGTTTCAGAAGTCTGTCCAAAAAAACGTAATACCCTCCACGGTGGTGTGCCGAGCGGGTTTCTATGGTAACAGACTCTGAAATAGTCACCCTCCCAGCTCGCTCGCTCTCTTGTCTTCTCTCTTTAAGTTCATGTAACAAACCCTAAGCACTGGCGTACTTTATTTTAGGCCACCTACCTAAAGGAGCCCAAACCCGCCGTCCAAAAACAGCACAGTGTCCAGGGCTTCACTATTCTCTCTGTTCTGACACTGAAACTGACACTTTCTCACAAATAGCAGCCAAATCATTAGAGACTATAAACAGAGACAGCAGTATGGATGACTACAGCAACCAGAAATTCATACTGAGCCACTGAAATCAACAGAAAAGTGGAGGGTTTGACGTGTCGGTCAAACAATATGGGTTTTTCAGTGGTCGATGACAATATGTTGAGTGCAGAGTGGCCATTGGCTGATATATAATGCTGGTCTTTTTTTTCTGATATGTATAGAAATATAAAAATGACTTATTTGTTGACTTAAGACAAAAGTATATGTTTAAATGTCCTGGGCTTGGCTATGATAGTGTAATGCCCTGCCCTGCACACGGTGGGGTGTGTGGGGGGGGAACTAATCGCAACCCTGATCAGGATTTAGCAGAAGATAATTAATAAATGGATGGATGAATAGGTTTATCAGTCATGACTTCATCTGCCTTTTACAGTAGCGGGAGCTCTGACATTGTTCTGCATCAGCCACGCTGATGAGGCTGCCTTCAGATGTGCCTGCAAATATGCTGTTTTTTGTTTGATGGCCTTGTGAGCACATGCTAATTATTAAAAAATTGTACACAAATTCTGGCTGTCTAAAAATGACTAAGTGGCCTGATTAAACAGTCAATCATTCGTTTTTATGGTCAAGAAATGTTATTTAACCGTGAGGAGTCTTGGGCTATATACCCAATGTTAGGTATCTTTCAACACAACATCCTTACAGTTATTTTTCACTTGCTTTTTGAAGTACTTCATCAACATATTAGAGCCAAAATACATAAAATGGGATTTATTTATTTTTTTAAACTATAGAATCAAAAATGTTTTCAATACAGCACTTTAAGACTGAAAATTTTAACATCGGTTGCAGTTATGAATATATGAATGAAAACTGTAGATAAAATTGTGACAAAACTATTTACAAAAATCTGGTGTAGTCATAGGTATTTATTTCTTTTATAGCAACTCCTCACAACAGTTTATGTGCACAATTGGACAGAGAGCTACATCCCAGAATGTGAGGGATTCCTAAGTAGTGCAAAAGTAACTAACAGGTAAAATGTATAGATTTTATTTACAACAAAAATGTGTGTAGTAATAGGCTACATCACAGAGCTTGCATTTCCTAAAAATGAGTAACCTTTTTTGACTATTGGAGGCAACATTAGCTAGCCCCCCCAAACCCAAGTGTATTCAGCCTATAGAGCAGACTTCAGATTCATACATTCAGATATAAGACCAAAAAATGATGAAGATAAATGCAATACCAGCCCCATCCCATTTTAGGTACTTTTATGCACATGTACAAATAATTTTTATATATGAAATTTATGTAATGCTATATCTATATAGGTCAAAAACTAGCATGGTGTTTCAAGCCAACGTCTTTGAGGCAAGTTAACAGTGATGTTCAATGTGACTTTTTTTATGATTGGTCATTTTAAACCAGCTACGCGGTTTGCTCACACAGGTATTATGCATTAAAGGAACCTCTCTGGTGTTTGGTCAAGTGTCTCGCCACTATTGACATATTTTTGGAAAATTTGAAAAAGAATTATTAGCCAGTCTTTTGAAGATCCGCCTTTGAAAATGTGCTTGAATTCATTAAAAGCATTAATTTACTGCATATAAAAGTTGAATTGATCTATGAAAATGGATTATTTCAGACTGGTGTTGTGAAGCACCTCATAGACTTGGGTTGTAACTCACTCGCTCACATTTAGCAGGGTTGAAGACTCTTCAGAAGGAAATTCTCTTGGCATTTGTGTACAATACAGAGAGAAATCTGATTTTAGCCTTCAACATCAATAACCCCAGGAATGTAGATGTTTTTGCAATCGGTGCGTGCTGTACTCCCATCAGGCTATGGCAAGGGGAAAGCAACAAATCAAATTCAGTCTTGCATTCTTCTTCTGGTCAAATAATGTACAGTTTATTTTCACTCTGACGTTGGTTTAAATTTGTCCCTCAGAGAGGAGAAGAAGCAGCACTTGACCTGCTCTCTCCTGTGTGAGCTACAAGGTGGAGCAGCTCCTGTTGTAGTTCAGAGCTGGAGCAAAACTCTGATTTATCCTGAGATTCCGCTCACAGCAGCCCTGGATCCTCCTGCTGCTAAGAAGAACAGAGCTCCTGATGAACCAAAACCACAACTTGCCCTTCTTACTGTCACTGACCTCACACCTCTGATGACATCCAGTAAGGCCACTTGCTCTGTTCTCCTCCACTCTCCTGGTAGTGAAGCAGGATGTCATTGTGGTCAGATTGAGCTGGACTTAAAGGAAGTACTCACCAGAAAACTTTACCCACATCTCTTAAAGGACTGCAGTGCTGACTCAGGTAAAGTATGCATACAAATTTATATCAGCCTAAGATGCTGCCGTTGCTGTACTTCAGTCTTCATCTCTTGCTTTGGAACTTTTGACTCTCTAGACCAGAGGTAGGCAACTCCAGTCCTGGAGTGCCGGTGTCCGGCACAGTTTGGTGATGTCACTGCTCTGACACTACAATTAAACATGCTAATTGCCTGCTGAGTTGAATCAGGTGTGTTTGATCAGGTAGATCACCAAACTGTGCAGATCACCTACTGTTCCTGGCAGATCGGTGTTTGTTTGTATGTAGTTCATAAGCAAACCCTGAAATATATTTGACATAACCATTTACATATAGTGCCACATAAAACAAATTGTGAAAAGTTCATTGTTCATAGTTTAATTAAAAAAACTTACTTTCTATTAATTACACAAATGACTTTTCAAGACTTTTTAGTTTTACTGTTGATCAGTATGACTTCTAGCTCACGGGAATCAGAAATCCAGAATTCTCAAATTGCTTTTCGAGCTTGAGTAAAATAGTAATCCGTATCCATCAACAGTATCAACATTTAAAACAAAGAAAGGCTTGAAATGTGTTACTTTACATGTAATTAATATAAAATGTAGAGCTGGGCGATATGGCCAAAAGTTTTATCATGATACATTTTTCTATAATGATCAATCTCGATAATTATCACGATATTAAATTTTGTAACACTGTCATAGTTTTAAACATCTTTCTAAAAACATCAAACTAAATACATGAAATGTTACTATTTAAAATATAAAAATTTTTGTAGGAACCAAATGCCTCTTTACGGCTTTAAACATCGCCAGTTATCTTATTTTAGTTAACTTTTATTTATTGTGTATTATTTTATGTTTACACAGTAGCAGATTTAAATGGGACACTGTTACTTTAAGCTGTGTGTGTTCGGATATGACTGCTTGACGTTAGTGTTTTGGCACCTTTTTTGTTTTGTTATGGAAAGAGGGAGGAGCTGCACGGTTTTCTGACCGTGTTGTGGAAAAACATTCATACGAACAAACGTAGATAGAAAATTTACATCTTTTTCTTTGTTTTCTGAGAGAATAAAAGGTTAAAAACTAGCACGTGGATATATGGGTTCTCATCTAGAACATGCGTCGGTTATACAGCTCATTTTCTTCATCAAGAAAATCTCCCCTTATAATGTTTATTGCCAGAACATAAATATTGTAGCGTCTGGCTGGACGCGTTGAAAGGATGGACGAGAAAGACGTTTACAGTCGTCGCTTTATTGTTGAAACTTACAATGATTGTTGTCGGCCGCAGCCACTCCAAAATAACAACAGGTTAGAGAGCCAAGCTAACAGGCTAATGCTAGTACTCGGGCTGAACACACACTCGCATAGCAAGCCACCCTCCTTCTCTTTCTCACACAAACAGATGAGCACACAATGACTTTTTGCATTTTGGCAGCGCTGGTGAGGAGGAGCTAACAAGCAGCAGTATCAGACTTCAGTACTCACTGTCAATCTGCTTAGACGTGAAATGGAAACGAACCTTAATGCTTATCGAATTCTATTGTCCCGGCTTATCGTCATTGTGAAAAAAACTGATATTATTTTATCGCCCAGCACTAATAAAATGTATCAAATATTTTACCTTTTTGAATGAAATTATGAATACAAATGAAACTTTTCTACAAACTTAAAATATTTGGGGATGCAATAGCATTTCATCACCTGTCTGAAATGCATTCAGCTACTTTAAGTCACAAGGGAGTGTTAAACCTATTGTAATTTTTTTGTCTGCTGAGTTTTAATGATAAAACAAAGAAAAAAATTACCGGGAGGGGAGGTTATATTAATATTGATGTTATTTTTGTTGCACCAATACCAACATAGAATGAATTGAAAACAACAAAAACAAAGCTCAGCCCTTCCACTAGTATAGCTGAACCATGGTGTCTCTGTACAGATGAGGCCAGAGAGGACCTTGTGAGCATGCTGGCTGCTTTTGAGTCTTGGGTCTTCCGGATCGCGAGCTCTGAGCAAACGGTAGTGGACGTAGCTGGATGGCTGGTGGGCAGCCTTGGGGCCGAACGGGTTGCAGTCAGTGGTCAATATCTGCTTAGCCACTCTACACAGCCCTCTGCTACCATGCTTTTCCATTGGCAGCTCTGCAGCCCCTTTCAGGGAGACCTGGAAGTCTATGCAAGGTGAGAAGTTTTTCACTGGCTATGTCTCTTGTTCAAAGACTTTAGACTTGGGCTACTCAATCCTGGTCCTAGAGAACCACTAGGCTCCGTGTTGCATTGCTCACTCACACCCACTTCAGCTCAGGAAGGGCTGAGATCAGTTGTGTGTGTTGTGAGAAGAGGATTCTCTGGGCGATAGTACTCCAGGACCAGGAAATAGTATCTGGTTTAGACTGTTTGTGCAGTATTTACACTAAAACAGTGACCGTATACAAACATTTTGGGACACCTCATGTTTCTACTTCAAGGGTATTAAAAAGAGTTTATCCTGCATTTGTTGGAGTAACTGTCTCTACTGTCCAGGGAAGACCTACAAAATTTTGGAGAATTGCTGTGAGGATTTGATTGCCTTCTGTGACAAGAGTGTTAGGTCAGGATCTTGGATGATCACCTCAGCTCCCCAGCTCATCCCAAAAGTATTGGATGGAGCGCCATCATTCCAGAGAACACAGTTCTATTGCTTCGTAGCTTAATTTTTGGGGGGTTATGTTGATAGGTTCATGTTTATCTGCCCCAAAGTCCTATTTTATTGTCGGTACTTCTTTACAGGGTCTAGACCAACTATTTGTATGCAATCATTCATTTGTGTCAGCAATGGGTGCAACTTTAAATAACTGAATACATTCTTTAGAACGGGTGTCCATCATCTACAAGAAAATCTCAAAATACAGTCAAACTTCTTGTAGATCAAGTTTTCTTGTTTGGGCATACACTAGACTTAATGCTATTGTGTTCCTGCTCTGTTTCCAGTGGCCACTTCAACATGTTGCAGTTCCTGCACTCCTTCTGCGACTTCCTGCCTGCTTCACATGACATCCAGCTTCTCAAGAGTGCAGGCCCAGAGGCGGGCAGTCGGGGCCTTGCCCTCGTTCTGGAGAAAGAGATTCAGACGATAAAGGAGGGTGTGGCATCCCTATTTCGGGAAGAAGAGGAAGCGGAGGTACAAGGGACTGAGGGTGGTGTTAGATGGAATCCCACTTCTCTGGAGTCACTCCAAAGCTGCAGGGATGAGTGGCAGAGGGAGCGAGAGAGGAGCAGCAGGAGGCTGCGCCCCCTGGTGGACATGTCACTCTACCGTAAGCTGGTAGAGACTCGGATTCAGATACAGCTGGATGGAGACGTTGCTGCGCTATTGACATCACAGACTGGTGGGCCTCCCTGAGGTAAACGACCAGCTGAATACCTGAGTAACTAAGGTGTCCTTGGTCTTACTGACCGCTGTATGGTTACCTATTCATGATTTATAAGTTTCGGTGTAATTTATAGTGCCAATCAGAAGATGCACTTTATGAATGTTTTGTAATCTTAACAAATAGGACCTTTCAAAGCAGGCTCCATGCTGGAATTGTCAACATTGTCCCTTCTGCAGGTGTTATGTACTCTGCAGGGCTGAATTTATTGAGAGACGAGACCTCGTCCATTGTTCTCCTTGAAGACGAGCTGTGAAGTCCAATCTTGTGACTTTTTATCTTGCCTTGGGGTTGGGTTTCATGGCAAGGCTGTTTCTGTAAAGCCTTGGACAGGCTCTCTGGCATCTCCCCTGAGCGTCACAGTTCTAATACCTCCCTGACGTTTTTCTGTGAAAACACTTAAGCTGCCCTTGGGACCTAAGCTGCTGGAAACGACCCCGTCAGGTCTCGTTCTGCTGGGTGTCGTTGGCCACACGCAAATGGCTCTGCACACACACAAGCACATGCATATTAAGTTCAGCTTACAATGATAGGTTATTGCCCAGAACATAAAAGGAGCACAAAGTTTAAGTCTTCTTTTGAGAAACATGTTCCTGCCCTAGAATGGACCAAGTCAGTAATGGTCATTGTAAATGTGTTTCACCATCATTGATCACCAACAGCCCACAAGCTGAGCTTCAAAACAGGAGGCAGATCCGAGCTGTCATTTCTGAATTCCTCTGTCCAGCAGCATCTCAAAACCAATCATGCTAGGCAGAAAGAAGATTGTGGCTGCTTGACCAAAGGTAAGCTGTAAAACAGGCTTTTGGATGCTGGATAGAAGTTTGCCCCAGAGGGGGGCGTTGTACTATAGCCAGCTGCTGCTGTGCCTCCATCTGTGAGCAGTAGTTATTGCCATTTCAACTAAGCCTCCTGTTTTTGTCTCCTACTCCCTCCCACTGCTTCATTCAGGAGATGAACGCTGTGTCAATTTCCTCAGGTACCCCACCTCCTGGTGAAATCTGCCTGGCCACGTCACTCCTTTTAGACTCATGCTCAGGCAATTAAGAAAGGATTGCTCTCACTGTGGATGCTGTGCGGGCATGGGGAAATGTTTCCACCATAATGGCCACCAAATTATTCCAGGCCTGTCTTCAGGAATTTCCTGCTGGGAATTTTTAAGGAAAAAATGAAGGTATCCCGCAAGGTTGATTCATGAAGCATGAGTATTGATTTTGGGTATTCTGGTACACTCTCTGACCATAAGACCTGTGTGTTCTCACGCTGAAATAATTAATATTTAAGCTCTATGCTGCCCCTCGGTCATCTTTCTAAGGATTATGTTTGCTGATTCATCCCTGTACCGTTTCATTCAATGACTTCATGTTTCAAAAATGTTTATTTACTGCTGATTTAAGTCATCCACAGACGACGACATAATGCCTTACTGATATAATTTTTAACTGGCCGCGACAGATCTTTGGATTCCTCTAGAATTAATGAACTAATTATTGTATTTCATTTATTTGTTTTTTTATTTCTTTGCTCCACCTGTTCATGTATCTTCACAGGCTGACTGCTGGTGGTGTTACTATGGAAACCATAATATCTTCCAGGCTCTCTGGCACGAGGCCCGACACAAGGATCTTCATTTCCTTAAATGTAATTAAGAACCCGTGTGATTTTCATTCATAACACTAGCATGTGGAACTTCTACACACACGAAACATGGGGTTCCTGAGAGTGGTCTCCGATTGTGCCTTGTTAAATCCCTGATTCAGGTACGACGCTTCAAGAACCAACAGGAATGCCTTTAAATTGGTTCAATCCAGCCTTTTAATCAGTACAAAGCAATATAAACAAATGTACAGTAAATAAATGATAATGAGACCAAAGAACGATGGTTTACTTCTATGTGCCACATGACCTCGGTGGTGTAATTGACATCGTTTTGGTCCAACCTGCTGGGATACGGTTGTCCCGGTTCTCTTTGCCCTACAAGCTGCCGAGGTATTAAAATGGAAAAATGTGAGTTTCGAGATGTCCCAAGCCAACAGTATAGTACACATTGCTGCTCTACTTCACTGAAATTTGCCACGACTTTTTTTTCTTCTTCTCCATTTGCTTGTTCTCTGCTCAAGGTAACAGCTTCCCTGCTGGGCCACTGTGCCATGCCGAAACCACATTAGCCTGCACGAGCAGAATCTCCAGCTTTACCGTTCACTACTCAACACCCAGTTGTCAACCTGAAGCGTTGGCTGAAAAACTCGACCCAGTGCAGCTATGGCTTCTCTTTCCTGCCGTCTGTGTGTTGTTCCATAATCAATGAGCTGCTGGCTCCCTACATGCATTACCCATTCAGCATTTAGTAGCTTTAATAGGGTAAGTACAGAATCTCTAAATGCCGAGTTTCTAAGGGATTACCCAGTGATGGCACAAAATGGTTACTGTGAAAACCTGCAGGCTAAAAGTGAAATACAGCTACTTTCTGTCATCAAGCTTAAAATATTACAACCATAGACTGTATATATAGATGGATGGTGTGAGTCCATTTGCGTCAGTTCTATAGAAGTGAAGCTGAAATACCACCACCGTCTTATCAATTTTGGAGCCAGAGTCATTTGATTACACCGCCCCCTTCTGACAGTCATTCTGCACTCATTGAAGCTTCAGTTCACTCTGACCCAGTTTAATCCCTGCTCTGCTGTGAGCGCACACCAGTTAAAATAAGCAAAAACTGTTTAAACTGATTAACTCAATCAAGAGAAGAACATAACTTTGTAGAGACAGCTGGCCGAGACCAAGTCTGAGTACAAGTTAGAGTACAAGTGCTACCAAGACTGGTACTTGTTGGCTGGCTGACTGACAGCTAGAGTTAATGCATCCAGGGTTGCCAGGTCCAGCAAAAACCGCTATTCCAAGCTCTGTCTAAAACCCCTCATTCAGAAGCTGAAACTAGCCGAAAATCTAAGGTGTCAGAAATGGCAAACAAACTACCAGTGTACTTATTTATAAAACTTATGTTAATCTTACTTTATTTTTAATTTTATATGTTCATTTATATTTTTTGTGAAGCATTTTGTTTATAATGGCATTATTATTATTATTATTATTATTATTATTATTATTAGTTCTTCAAAAGTAGCACCAAAAACCCACGTGGACATTTGAATTTTCATCTGCGACTGCATTTTCAAACTAACCCATTTTGGCAGGAAATTCACAAACCTCGTAACCAGAGCTGTATTGGCATCTTTCACCCAAAACGGAGTAACCACACCTACATGTAGAATAAGTGTTTAAAAATATAATTGTTAGCATAAAATATATGTACAGGGAAAACTACCTGTTGGAATCAGACACTAGATGGAAAGACTGTTTAGAGGAGAAAAATAACGTATTTTAACATGAAAATGGGCTGTGCTGTCATTGAATATGCATGGAAAAGGGCGGAGCTAGACATCCTAGTGCAGTCAGGCAGCAGGAATGCTAGACCAGTAGCTGCTTCACTTTTTTTACAGCTGATATTACGTCTTCATACAGTCATCAATTACAACTAATCTCATGTGCAATCTTACCATTAAAGCTAAACCGCGGTCCAGGTTTAGACAAACACCTGAGGAGAATCAGCCATTCCAGTGCTTGCTCTTGTCTGATGCTGAACGGTGGCATTTAGAAAATGTTTAGGTCAAACAACAAGTCTGCATGTGGGATGAAAAATGTCAAATATATTTGGCATTTTATTAACTTGTTTCCAGCCACCTCCCTTAGGGGCATTTTCATGTTCCACACAGCAATTAAACACCAAAGACATGTTTGTATTTGTGACTACAAGGTTTACTTTTGAGTGCCAGCTGTTTTGAGACAAGTCTTATATGGACAGATCAACCTGTACCGGTAAGAGTGTAACAATTCACGTAAGCTGTAAAAGAAACGCTTTGAACGTTGCATCAGAAATGTGAGGAAATAGAAATGTATCCTACTGAGCATGTCTTGTCTAAGGCTTAAGGGTTCCAACAAATGCAGTACTTCACTCGCAGCCCTGGATTTGAACTTCACACGTCCCGAGGATTTAGTGAAAGTGCACGCACCGTAAAATACGTGCATGGTATTTCTTTGCCTAATAAGGAATAAGGAGGAAGGAATTGTGTCTGAATCTATACAAACTCTCAGAAGCTAAAAGACGACATTTATAAAACTGATAATCATCCTTTTTTCGTATGAAATCTCATAAAAACTGGTCTTGCCCTGGTATACAAACCGGTGGAATGTTGGTGTGTTTGAGGCTTGTACAAATATTGTGGCAATATTGTCACATTAAATTTGGCCAATAAATGAGTTGTACAATGCAGTGCATAAGGAATTTGCACAGTGACTTCTTTTGCCGTTTTGGCTCCGTACTAGAGCACAGTGGATTTAAAATGAAATCACAATGTTGAGGGTAAAGCACAGAATGTCCTCTTTCATTTGGAACTGTCCACAGTAGGATAACTGTTGGAATTACAGCCCTTTTTGGATAGATAGATGCTTTATTGATCCCGAGGGAAATTAAGGACTCATTTTGTAATTAGTCCTAATGTTGTAGTGGTCGGACAGGAACGGGACTATACTGCTCCGCTGGGTTGTTGGTTAGCTGGGGCTCATTGCATCATTAGTTCATGCATGAGTCAAAAATCTAAAGGAAAGAATCAATCAGAGACAGAGCTAAAACATTAGGTGCATCAAAACAGTCAGCTACATTGTTAACGAGCAAGAACACATTGGTGACCTCAACGGTAGTGGAAGAAAAGCAAGAACGCTCTTCGTCATGTAGAAGAGATGTGTCAAAAAGAGAGGGAACATCAATACCTCAGAGGGTTTACCACAAGATGCAAACCACCATTAATAAGTCTCAGTACAGAAAAGCCATATTACAAGTTGATAAAAAGTCTATTAAAGTCTTAAGTGTTCAGGCAAAGTCTTGGGGACAGATTAACAGGAACGGAAAGGCTGGGACAATTGATTCCCAAATATATACCCCGAACTGGATCTTCTTTATTGAGGATGTGATGGCCAACAGCAACAGTAGGTTTAATTCTGGAGTGAACAGAATCACAACTGACAATGACCAGACATCCTGCTAAAGGAGGAGTTCTCCAAGCTATAAACTATAAATGGATGGATGCATTACAGGACTGGTAGAGCATCACCAGGGATTATCCAGCATCTAGCGATGTCTTTGGGTCACTGTTTGGGTGATTGTTAATTTCCCCAGTTATTTTGATCACTGGCTAGAGAATCAGTTTCTAAATCACCTAAATTCCTACATTTCCAGATCTTGCCATTCCGCATGGTCTTTGTTTCATTTCAAATCCATTGTGCTCAAATGAACCATCACTGTCCATTTACTTACAGACTGCACTGTACGTGTACGCAATAGCGCTTCTAGATTTACTCAACACATTCTGGTCCTCTACCACAATGCATTGCCTGCATTTCAAATATTCTGCATGTCCGCAATCGTCCACAAATTGTGTTCTCGTTCTTTTATCCCTGATTGAAAACACGACACCTCCACAGATATTCTGCAACCTCCTACATCGAGCCCTCCTCATCGCCGTTTCTTCTAAAAAGCGATGGAGAACTGCTGTTTTCGTCTCACCAGATCTGAAGCATGCACAGCCGCTACACTTTGGCGGCGGTCCCGTGTCGGATGATTTTGTACGTGATCCAGTAGAAGATGTTGAAGATGAGGAACGCAAGAGGGAATGCCGCTCTGGAGATGGTGTCGATTCTTTTTGCTCTGTCCACAAACTTCTTACTGTTGTGTTCGGTGTCCCTCATGGTGGACGGCTGCTGGACAGCGTTGACCGTTGCGCTTTTCACCGCTGTGCCATCCTTCATGCAAGGCGCCATGCTGTAACCAGAAAAGTGGAAGCGACCCTCCCTTAGCTCCTCCTCCTGGATGCCCCAAAAACAAAAACAAGTGCAAAATGAGGCATCGTCATTCAAATTGGACTTGCGTTGGGACACGAGGAACTTCAGAAATCAGAACACAGAAACCCAAGTTGTGCCACAGGGTAGCTCGTTAAGGAGCATGCAAATTTAATTCATGAATAAAGAAACTCGCTTGACTAATTTGCAGCGAGCCCTTAATGAGCAGGATGAGGCTTTGGTCTTGTCTGTATTGTTTTCCTTCTACTATCTTCTGTTTTTGTGGGGGGTTTTGTGAGTTAGCCAAATTGTGTCTCAGGTGTTGTGCCTGAAACTTTCTGAAGCCTGCAGGGGTGCAAGCGTTCCGCTGTTCAGTTTAATGAATTAATGCTGGTTGCAGAGCTGAAGGTCTTTCATTCATGTAAGCGTCCAGAGGAGTCCCAGAGGACAACCTGACACAGTTTTCAATGGCATAGACCGACCTCATTGTTCGCACTTTTAATACTGTGTTTATTACCTAACATGGAAAAGTGGGATGATTTTTTCCCCCTACAGCATTAATTCCAGTGTCTGAGCTACTGTCTCACGTAAGGTGAAGAGCCCTTAAGAAGAACCCAGACTACTCTGCTTTATTTGCATCTGAAATACCCAGCATTCATTGCTAGAGCTGAGGAATGTGAGGAAGAGAAATGTACACTGATGCACTGTATTTTTTCCCAAATGAACTTTTTGGGGAAATCCTGAAGCCTACACAGTCCATTATTAAGCCACAGACCGCTTTTGATTGGGTAAATTATTCATTACTTTAGAGTTAATGCTTCCCTGTCTGTGAGGATAATGCTTATCCCTTTTAGCAGGCACCGCTTGATTTAGTTTTTGAACAGCGACAAATTGACTGGCCGCCAAATGATGGTGTCTTGCATCATCTGAAAAAGCTTATATGCTCGTGCTATTTCTCGTCCCTGAGACCACCAGGCTGTTGAACTCAGAGGGCAAACGGCCCAAGAATCCGCCATGGCATTGTACGTCTTTTATGATGCTGCACTTGTATGTTCACACCTTGTCTCCAAGTGTTAATGTTTGTACATTTGTCTTGAATGATTCAGCGTCAGCTCGCTGTGCCACACTTTTGGTAGACATATTCCTAGATTGGTGATCATACCTTTAGATTTCGCCTTTGCCGTCGTTTCAGTCGAAGGAACTCCTTCTGTTGCCTGGAGACAAAGTTCACTCCTGCATATTCCAGGAGAGCAGCAAAGACGAAGAGCAGACACACAGCCATCCAGATGTCTATGGCCTTCACATATGAGACCTGTTCAACAACAAATATGCATTTAGTGGTTGTCTGCTGTATGGCTTTATACATGTCTCAGTAATGAACAGAATTCAGGCCCTCTTCAGTGATGGCAAGTCATAGCGTGAGGCAAAACACTGATAAACTCTGACATTTCTGCCACTACACTGGGTGGTGTTATGCTTTGATGGTTAAGCATCCGTGCTAGCTGACACTTTTTCTGCTGACTGAGACTGATCATTATGCTGATGGCAAAACTCTGAGTACTCTAAATCTTAAGGCTCGCTATGTCAGACAGCTGGTAAAGCTAGTCGTGTGCCAACCAAGAATGTTTAATGGCCGATTTTCTTTACTGCCAAATTAGCCCGTAGCTATTATAGCATGCATACACATTTCTAGTACTAGCCAAGGTAGCCATATACTATGTATGTGTTGTGTATATATATTGTATATATATTGTCACTGTTATAACAAGACCTTGTTCTCCAAAATGGTAACTTCACAACTCATAACTGAAGGAAAAATTTTAACTGTTATTTTAAGTCGGCGTAAAATACTTTTATTTCGAATCACTTTGGAACATGTTTATTGGTCCATTGATCACGACCTTTTTTACACAAAGCAAAGCCCGTCTAGCATTTTCAAATGGTGCAAAAAAGTAAAAAGCATAAAAAATTGAGATACAAGGTTTTGTTCCATTAGCAGCAATTTGCTCTTAAACAAAAATCATGTGCCCGTTAAATAACATACAGTGTAATATTTAATAAGCTGTAAGAAGCAGCTGGCTATTTAGCAGAGTGAGTCATGCATAATCATTCTGAGTACACAAGTGCATTTTACCTCATTATTTCGGTCTCTAGCATGATTTAATCAGAAAGATGCCAAAATAAAAAGAAAAAATTGGCAGGTTGCTTGTTTTTGTGTAAAAGTCTGCCAATTCCAATCTTGGCCGATTCCATTTTTGGCCAATTCCCATCATGCATGTCTAGTTAAAGTTTTTTTAGATAATCTGGGCTCAGTATATTGGTCTTTGTACTGTAAATAGCTCTCGCTGTGCATGTGGTATTGCATAAAGAGTTATTTAGAAATGGGTAAATTTAGATTTTTTTTCTTTTCGGTTTTCTTTCTTTTCTTTTCTTTTGTTTTTGATTACTAAAAATAGTTCCCTTTGCAAAGTTAAGCAGAACACAAGATGTGTTGTATTTAACATAAAGGGGGGCTAGATTGCATTTTTCAGATTATTCTGTTCAATTTAAATTGTCCTCTGATGTCAATAACAAATATATATGGCTCGGTCAGATGAAAAATGAAAAAGGTTTATACTGCCATTCTTCCTTAAATAAACTATTTTACCTTTTGCGGTCAGTTCATGAATAATGTTAATGAGTTCTGCTCTGATTGCTTGTGTAGAGCTGTACTGCAATCACAATGAAAATAGTTTGGAAATAAAACTAACAAAGTGAGAGAGAAGAGATGGATAATTTCATGATTTGCACAGTATGCCAGAGAAGCACACGAGAGAGGGGGTTAGTGAAAAGAAAAGCTGTTATGATTAGAATGATTAATGCGGAGATATTAACCTCATGCAGGGAAGAACTGTAATCATGCCCGAGCTCTGGCTACTTTATAGCCCGTATTTCACAGAAACTCAAGATTCCTTAATAGTTCTGTTATTTATTCTTGAATCAGAAAGGGGGGTGGGCTTCTTCTGGAATGAAAGCTTCTGATCACTGAAAAGAGGGGACACAGAAGAGGTGCATAGAATGGAAGAGAAGTGCCTGAGAGAGGAGGTGAGTGAAGAGAAAAGGTGTTATAAATTGAATGCATGGAGTTTGCCTGAATTAATTAATAAATTAATTAATCCTTGTTTAATTATGCCAAGGGACAAATACAGTTTTCAATTCTAGGGCACCTACATGTAGATACTAATAAAAATTATTATTTATTTGTTTTCTAGTTATTACACAAAGTGACAAATTTTTTTTACTTATGACTTCACTATTTCAAATTAGAATATTAGAATGATATAAATTAGAATCATACACAAGGTAAGATGTAAAATATTTTATGCCAAACCATTAGAGCTTCACATAGGGCCCACCCCTCTCTCTTTCTACCAGCAGCCACACAATTCTATTGTTTCAATCCTACAGCTACACCCTATGGTTGCTGTGGCCATTTATGATCCGATCAGCAACCAGCTACCCTTACCATCTACGGTTACTCATTGAGCCTATCACATGAGAACCCAAACCACACACTGCATTACTAGCTCTTCACATGGGTCATCAGGTAGGCACCTTCCCTCGTCAGTGTTTTGCTGAATTAAGCCCACAACACCTCCAGAAGGCTCAACAGTAAAGTCTGGCGTCCCAGACCCACCCCCCTCCAAGCTAGCTCTACAGACCTTCCCCTTAACAAGCGTAAATCCACACTGGCCTCCCTGGTGACTAAGGCTGTATCTAGCCCTGCTGGCACCGTTAATGCATGCTCAGTGCCACCAGTTCCATGTGATCTTTACGTGCTACATCAGCAACCATCAAAACAGCTCCTCTACAGTGCATTTCCCCAAATAATCTGTGTTCTCATCCACAACCACTACACAGTAAATCTGCCAGTGTTAAATCAACACTATTAGAGTTAAATTAACACTGAGAGTGTTACATTTTGACA
>BRDA01014433.1:0-19603 GCA_036984385.1 Crenuchus spilurus | reverse complement strand
ACTTTAGCATTTTGTCAGTTCTCTCACCATAGAGGTAGCATGAGGCGATGTCTACAACCCACAGAAGTTGCTCAGGTAGTGCAGCTCATCCAGGATGGCATATCAATGTGAGCTGTGGCAAGAAGATTTGCCATGTCTGTCAGCACAGTGTCCAGAGCATGGAGCAGATACCAGGAGACAGGCCAGTACACCAGGAGACATGGAGGGGGCCGTATGGGCAACAACCCAGCAGCAGGACCGCTACCTCCTCCTTTGTGCAAGGAGGAACAGGAGGAGCAGAGCCAGAACCCTGCAAAATGAGCTCCAGCAGGCCACTAATATCCATGTTTCTGCTCAAACTGTCAGAAACAGACTCCATGAGGGTGGTATGAGATTTTGAGTATGATTCCAAATCCAGACCTCCAAGGGGTAATAATTTTGATTTACATTGATCATTTTTGTTATTTTGTTCTTAACACATTCCACTATGTAATAAATAAAGATTTTCAACTGTAATATTTTATTCATTGAGATCTAGGATGAGTTATTTTAGTGTTCCCTTTATTTTTTTGAGCAGTGTTTAATAGCAACATTTGGGCTATTACATGTCTTGGCTGCTCAACTGCATCTGAAATATATCTTTGAGTAAACCTTTAATCTTAAGCTTAATTTAATCAGAAACATGAGCTGTAATGTAGAAAGGAAGTCTTGAGGAGAATGTCCACCAGCATTGTGTTCTGACCTGTGTTGTAGTGTTTGGTGCAGTATCCCAGTTCTTTCTCCTCTCTCATGATGAACTGAGGCAGGGTCAGACCTTCGGCTACCTGCACAGGCCCCTTGTCCAGCCACTCAAATATCAGGTCATTCATTGTGTAGCCAACTGCAAAGTGAAGCAGCGTTCCATTATTAAAGATTCTCAAAGCAGTTGCATTTACTTTACATTATGGTCACAGCATGTCAGGCCAAGTAAGAAAATCTCATGCAAGTGGAACACGTCTCAATATCTGAGATGATCGAGATCATGCATTAAACTGAGCTTTAATGAGGTTCATGCTGTAACTGGAAGATGGCAAGATTAAAGGTGATTACGTACAGCTCTCCAGCTGCATAGTACAGGTCTGAACGTCCATTGGGAAGTTCTTTAGATCCATCGGACAGGACAGGATTAATGTCAGCCTGGAGAAAATCACCAGAAAAGATGAAATTGTTAAACATCTGTGTGAATATACACTGGCTAAACATTTAGAAGTAACACTAACCTCATAAAAATTCCCTTTTTCATGATATATCGTCATAGATTAAGGCAGAATAAAAAGGGTTACTTCTCTACAGCCCTAATTTTGCACAATTTCTCACAATGAGATGCTTGAACCTTTAATTTTCTATAATTAATGTGAAGGGGAATTCCACTTCAATACATAAACATCGATTCAGAGTGTTATGATGTAAGATATTGCGTTCTAAAGAAACTAGAGTCTGAATTGCTCACTGTGGTGGTGATGGGAACCAGATGTCTGAAGTGTTTAATGACTTTAAAGCAGGGACCTCACACTCCAGTTCTGGAAGGCTGGACCCCAGTAGGGTTCCCTGCTCAAACACCTTTGATTTAACTCATCAGTTAATTGCCAGATGTAGTAGTGCTGGAGATTAATGTGTTTGAGCAAGAAATTCACCAAACTCTGCTTTGCTCCAGGCCTCCAAGACTGGAGTTTGAGACTCATGCTCTAAAACGACCTCACAGATCATTATTACATGAAATGGATGACGTTTTATGCATGGGTCAAGCAGGGCTGGAGCCAAGTGGCCACCTCACCAATTTTTCAGGCATCACTTTCCTCACAACCCAAAATTTTAAAAATGTCTAAAAATGTTACAATTCCTGTTTAAGCTCAACAATAAATTCCCACCTCAACCACCACCAAAGAAAACATAAACAAAGAGAAAATTAATTAAATAAATTTTATATACAATTTATTTTACAGGCTGATTGGATGTAAACTAGCTTATCAAAGCAGAGCATGTTACATTATTCATGAGCCCACCATAAAAGGTAAAACAGTTTATTATTTAATTCAAAGTCCAAACAGTCAGATTGCAAATGCTTGTACAAGTGCATCTCTACAAATCAGAGTATTGTGTAAAAATATTTTAGTGTTAATACTCATTGAATAGTAATTTACTCAAATTTGAACTGAAATATTTTAACAATTTGAGATTCTGGATTTTTACGATAAAAGTAAATTTTGCATTTCATTTAGAAATCAAGCTGCTAGAGTCTGGAGGAAGAGGGGAGAGACACAGAAATCCAAGGTGTCTGAAGTCCAGTGTGAAGTTTCTGTGATTGGTTTGCGGTGCCCTGCCATCTGCTTATGTTGATTCACTCTGTTTAAGTCCAGAGTCAACACAGCCATCTGATATTTCAGAGAACTTCATGCTTCCATCCATTTTATGGAGATGCTGATTTCCTTTTCCAGCAGTGCCAAAACTACTACTGTCCATTACTGTGCATAGGGTCCAGAGTTTGGTGCTATGCCTGAATAGGAGTGAGAAATGCAAATAATACAGTGGACGTTTTGAAAGTTATATGTGAACATAAGATGTTCTGTAAACCGGTAATAATGAAGCTTACTGTGTTTAATTTTCTTTTTTTTATTCTGATATATTATACACTGCCAGTGTAACTGCCCACTTCATATCAGCCTTCCATTACAGACTGGTTATTGTTCGGTGGAGGTTATCTCTCGAGGCCTGTCCCTTCTCATCTCTATCATCAGCAACAACATGTGGCAGCACCAGTCTTCTCATCATCTCTCAGATACAGAAGCTCTAAGACACCTGGGGCTGATCGCTCACCTTACAGAAACAGCAGCAAAATCACAGCCCACTGTGACATATGTATGAACTGATCCCAAACGAAGAAGTCATATTTAATTAATCGTGTGTTGCTTTACACTTAAAATGCTGAAGGTAAGAGCATAACGTCACGGAGCCAGTCGGAAACCAAACCTTCCTCATCCATATTTTTTTAAGAAAGCATGTATTTGATACTATAACCACAGCTGGTTTGGAACAAACTTGGACCAGGACATCACAGATGCCATGTGACCAGGTTTGCTCGTACAAATAAGTGAGCACATCAGTCAGTTGTAGCAGAGTACAAAACAATCATGGGCAAAGGATGTGATTTGAGTGATGTCCAAAAGGGCATGATAATAGGGTGCTGGCTGATGGGTGGAACTTCAAGGGATGTTCTAGAGCAGAGGTCGGCGACCTTTAACACTGAAAGAGCCATTTGGACCCAGTTTCCATGAAAAAGAAAACACTGGGAGCTGCAAATACTTTTTGACATCTGAACTGAAGATAACACTGTATATATTGTTTATTTGGTGCTCGAACATAAAAAAACATTATTATTAATTATTAATAAATATTGACATGAATTATTATTATTTTATTAATAATTACTAGTTACTATTAATAATATACTAATACTATTAAACATGAATAATTAAATACATATTAGGGTAACACTAGAATAACTTCATTAATTTCATTAATAGCTTATTAACTAATGATTAATAACTGAACAAATCATTAGTTCATGAGAATTTCATTAACTAATGATTTACTAATGATTTGTTAACATTTGCAAAAATGAATACAATCATTAGTAACTACATGAACTGTCATTTATAAACATTTATTCATGTTCAAATTCTCATGAACTAATGATTTGTTCACAGTTATTAATCATTAGTTAATGGCTTATTAATGAAAGTTATTATAAAGTGTTACCAATATTAGTCATTAAAATAATACATTATTACATATTATTTTTAAATATTAATAAACTTAAAAGCATGTAGCATAAAATTATCACCCAATTCTGTTTCACCTTTTCAGTCAACTTCAGTCCAACTCATTACCACCAATTTGACACTTTTTTGACTGTATAGTCAGTAGACCCCATTTACATAAAATTATACCTGATTTTTGAGTCAAAATAAGCAGAATTTCTGAATTATTTTGACAGTACTTAAACTTAGAGGCACCAAATTATGTCCAGGCACACGGAGGCACAGAAAAAGGTTGAAAGAGCCGCAGGTTGCTGACCCCTTTTTTAGAGCTACCATAGTGAGGGTGTACCAAGACTCATACACTGAGTGCCTCCCAATTGCATAACAGTGTTGCCCCCAGGCCACTGATGCCAGAAGGGAACAATGAATCCAGTGAGTGTTACAGAGCCATTGATGCACCATGGTGGACCAATTAACCCCTGATGTACACAGGAGCAACAAGGAAAGTGTCATGTCACATGATGTCCCAGGGCCAAGTTCATTCCAAACCATCATATTGTTCTTATATGACCATGTAGCTCAGGTGCAGTTTGTGTTTGATATAATAGTCTGGACCAGTGACAGTAGATATCTTCATGCAGTCTAAAATTGCGGGGCCCCGAGTGGCTCAGCAGGCTAAGATGCTGACACTATGACTAGAGAATCATGAGTTTGAATCCCAGTCATACTGTTTTCCATCAACAGCCGGGGCCCAAGAGAGCAAAAAATTGGCCGTACTCTCTCTGGAAGGGTAGATGGTGCTCTCTCTCTATCACTCTCACATTGCAATGTCTGCTGGCTCAGGCGTCTACTGATTGGTCCATTTGGAGCTGGGAATCCTGCGCTTTCCTCTGAGCGTGTTGGCTCCCCAGTGACGGTGTATCAGCTTAGTAGTAGTTAGAAAAGAGGTGGTGGCTGCATCACACACAACGGAGGAGGCTTGTGCTTGTCTTCACCCTCCTAGAGTCAGGGACAGTGCAAAGTGATGGGGAGAGACCACTAGTGGATGGGATGGGCTAATTGGCTACTGCTACTACATTGGGAAGGGGATAAAAATGGGCAAAAATAAAATAAAAATTCTCAAAATTGCTATTTTTTGCAGTTTATGATAGTTTGACTGTAATAACTATTTTTCCCAAATTCCAAATAAAAACAGGCTTATTTAGATCATTTATTTAAAGGAAATGACAACTGGGCAGAGCAGTTAAGAGAGTCACAAAGACAAGAGAGCAATATTTAGCGATCAGAGATCAATATTTAGTGGAATAAGCCTGATTTCCGATGCTTATCGTAGCCTCTGTGCTCCTGGCTCTCTGTCAGTGACCTCCATGACTTCACCTGACAGATGGAGGAACCACGGCAGACTTCAGTAAAAAGAGACTGCGTTCTGAAACGCTGCACTTCACTCCTCTCCAGCTCTGACAAATTGCTTTGCGGAGTATCAGTCCCCTTAAGCATACTTCAAATACACTTTTAATGTCAGAGTCACCTGAAATAATTGCTTACAAATGCCTGACGAAGCACACTTTCTCTCTACAGGCGCTAACTGCAACCAAAGTTGATGAGATTTCATCTCATTTCCTAAGATCCATTTATATTGTCCCATTCTTCAAAGAAGTAGGATGTTAAAGTCAGCATTAATTGATAATAAGTTCTTAGCAGGTTTGTTCTTTTTATGCTTTGCCGTCTACCGTATCTCAGCTGAACAAGGGGGTTGTCATTAGCTCAGATTAGGAGAAACTCTTTCATAAGCTGCTTGTGATATCCACACATATGGAGAAACGATTAACCAGGACCATTGTTTATAGTTTATGGCTCACCAGCTTAGCTTAGTAAGCTGAACCTACAGAGTTCAAAAAGTGGCAAAAACACAGTTAACATGTCAATAGAATTGTTATGTAAGAGCATCTGAAGGTATGATTGCAGGGCATCTAATGATGAATGGGGCTTATGATTCTACAGGCAGATCTTTCTGTACATTATCCTTACCTGTCAATAGAAGAAACTCATTGCCATTGTATTGGCTGTTTTGCAACTCCCTCTGTGTTACACTCTGAAGAAAATGGTTTAAATGCATTGTACTCAACATATGCAACCCTAGTAAAATGATGTTTTGTTGGTGAAACTACATTAACACTTCCTGCGCAGTTTTTTTATGTTGCCGTGTAAGTATGTTTAGTATTGTGTTTTTTTAACTTAGCAAGTAGAACTTGTGCCCTAAATTATTTACAAAACAATAAATATTAAAATACATAAAAATTTTAGAGGAAGTGAAACTTATTTTCATGTTAACAAAATGTTACCTGACCAGGGGTGTCCAAACTTTTGCATATGTCAATCTAGCATTATAGCATCTTAGTCCTAGGAGTTTAGTGACTGGTTGAAAAATGAAGGGGAAAGCTCGTAATGCTCAACATAGCGTCGGATTCACACAAACTCCCGCCCTCCAACAAAAAGAGCCAATCAGCTTGCTAGTAAAAGTGTCTTTGGGAAAAGCTCCACCCCCTCTCCTTTGTTGTGGAGCTATGCTCGTGCGTATCAACCGAAACAGCCTGAGCAGTTTTTTTCTGCATTATTTGAGTCCAACAAAGTATTTCTATCATTTTTAAGCATTTACCAGCTATTTCAATTGGATTTAATTTTGTATTCCCATCCAAAAACACAGGAGGTCTTACAAGGCCAGAATAACTGCCTACACAGTAAATATGCCAGTGTTAAATCAACACTATTAGAGTTAAATTAACACTGAGTGTGTCAAAATGTAACACTCTCAGTGTTAATTTAACTGTAATAGTGTTGATTTAACACTGGCATATTTACTGTGTATGGACATGTCATAGATTGCCGACTTTCAAATGAAGACTTTGTCCTAATTTCCATCACTTAATCATGTCTCCTGACCTTTGTCACTTTTCAGCAGGAGTTTTCACTTTTCACTGTCCATACCTGATGCTGTAGAGAACCGTTCCATTCTTGGAGATCCTCAGGAGCTTGTTGTCTGTGGTGACATCGTGGAAGTTGGCGCCTTTCTCGTTGGCAAAGAACAGGTCTGGCTTCCAAATAGAGTCCAACATAGATGGGTCCAGGTCCAGCCAGGGGTCTGGGTATTCACTGTAGGCTAGCCTAGGGTCGTTCCACTTCTGCCTTAGGAAGATGTTCACTCTGTAGTCCTGCAGGGTCCATACACAAGGATTAGCACTTAAAGGGAGACACATTTCCATGAAATGAGATTATGTAACCTTTAGTGGGTCTTTTTCAACAATGGGGTATGCAAATATGTAAATATATCATACGGCTAAAACAGCACAGTGAGAACTAATAAAGCCTTGTATGAGTCATTTGGGGGGGAAACGATTGCTTAAACTCTTAGCTATTGTATTTTAATCTCATCTCTATTGAGAAAATGCTGCAGGATAATCTCTAACGCTTAACTATTACATATGATTCAGTAATGATGTGAAGCTTAATGGTAAACAGCTCAAACAATCCAACATGACCAATACAGCGTCAACTGAATATAGTACTAGAGCTGGTTATCATTATGAAACAAATTGCCCTGACTCATCTGAGTCATCTTTCCTTAATTTAGAAGCTCTGCTTGAAACCAGGCAACCATAATCAGTGATTCATATCAATAGACTCAATAAATAATGTTTTAACATTCAACTGAGTGTCCTTACCCAGGACTATCACACAGATCAAGTGCCTAAATCTCTTAAACTTCTAAATTTTACTTCTAGTTTAGAACTGGAGCTCTAAGCATTGCTACCTAAACAGTACAACTCAAGTCGTTTCTGTCAAAATGAATCAAGATCTTAATCACAGACGTGGTAATAATATGACTTCACAGTAAGTAATGCTGTGTTCTAAACTTTGAATGCCTTGAGAGGCGCTTACACAGGATCACGGTGAGATCCCTTCAGTGGGCACACTATCCTGGCTAAGCCCAGGACAAGGCGCCATCATTATTATTATTGTTATTATTATTATTATTATTGTTATTGTTATTGTTATTATTATTGTTATTGTTATTATTATTATTATTATTATTATTATTATTGTTGTTGTTATTATTGTTATTGTTATTATTATTATTGTTATTGTTATTAATATTGTTATTATTATTATTATTATTGTTGTTGTTGTTGTTGTTGTTATTATTATTGTTATTATTATTATTATTATTATTATTATTATTATCACTTCGCACAGCATTTGACAGGTTAAATTATCAGGTTTAATTTTTATCTCCAATTTGTAAACTTTTTGAATACTTTTAAAATTAGTGCATGTAAAGTAAGATAATAAACATGGCCTCTCATGGCACGGGATGCTGCATAATTGCATGTAGAAAGTCAAATATACTGCTAATGTAATAGTTGTGTTGTTACAGTAAAGACCTCAAAGCATGTACTCTTATAAGTCTCCAAGGACTTCTTTACTGCTCAGCTCTTGTTTTTATATTGTGCTCAGTGATGTGTCAATAAACATGCACTAAGCATTAAATAGTCATTATATCATTCTTAACATGTGTTTTGATGTATGCCTTAAAATTCTAATTATGCATAATTAATAATTCATTAAAGTAATCTGTGGATGTTACATTGTTGTTACTTTAGAAACCATTCAAAAGCTTGGACATATTAATAATTATAAAAAGTTCATCATATTAATAATTATAATTAATACAGTATATATTTCAATGTTAAAGAAGTGTGGTTTATAAACAGTGAAAGTCATTTGGGAATAATAAGTTTACAAAAATATAGTTTTTTAATAACAGTAATTATCTATTAATAGCAAAGAGATTACTATGATCAGCTATTTAATTAGCAAGATTTGGTCACCACCAATTGAAAATGAGGAATTTTGTTAATTTAATTGAAAGTTCATTCTCAGTGCTGTACCGTTTTCTCAGTTGTTTCTCTGTTAATCAATTAAAATGTCTTAATTTTACAACTTCCTGCAAATAGTTTGAAGCCTGTAGAAAATGTGCATAAAATTAGAATTCCTGCATGCATCTCCAAAAACATTTCATTTATCTGCCTGAAAACAGTGATTCTAAGGTTTACTATTACAGAACAATTTGAGGCAGAATATTTCATGTCTGTTTATTAAATGTTATAGTATGTAGTGCAGTTCATTTAGCCTGAAAGAAATGTTAGCCCAAAAAACAGTCTAACATTTAATATACACTGCTCAAGTGTTTGGGGTCACCAAACTAGTCCATGACAACACATACTTTTGATTTCTGAAGAAAGTTCTTGCTTCCAGACATTTTGAGACTATGATCAAATACAAACTATTGCAGCTCCAGATGTTCACCCTCCATGGTAGAAGGTTGAGGTAGGAGAGTGTCACCATTTTTAACTTGGTGTTGGTGTTTCCCACAAGCTGTTGACATTGAGTTTATAAACTTTAGTACAGCTGTTCAGTCTCCACCAGATGTTTAGCACATACCTTAGAACTATGGGAAATAGGAATACAGTGGATACACTAAGAGATATTAGTCTAGAATCAA
The DNA here is from genome assembly GCA_036984385.1 of Crenuchus spilurus. NCBI lineage: Eukaryota > Metazoa > Chordata > Actinopteri > Characiformes > Crenuchidae > Crenuchus > Crenuchus spilurus. Next base: position 10,267 of record BRDA01014433.1, on the reverse strand, counting down.
TGTAACAGTTAACACGTCATGAGAATAGGAGATATTAGTCTGTAGACAAGCTCAATAAACACTATTAATCACTAGAATAGGAGATATTAGTCTGTAGACAACCTCAATAAACACTATTAATCACTAGAATAGGAGATATTAGTCTAGACAACCTCAATAAACACTATTAATCACTAGAATAGGAGATATTAGTCTGTAGACAACCTCAATAAACACTATTAATCACTAGAATAAGAGATATTAGTCTATAAACAACCTCAATAAACACTCTTAATCACTAGAATAGGAGATATTAGTCCATAAACAACCTCAATAAACACTATTAATCACTAGAATAGGAGATATTAGTCTATAAACTACCTGAATAAACACTATTAATCACTAGAATAGGAGATATTAGTCTGTAGACAACCTCAATAAACACTATTAATCACTAGAATAGGAGATATTAGTCCATAAACAAGATTAATAAACACTATTAATCACTAGAATAGGATGTATTAGTCCATAAACGACCTCAATAAACATTATTAATCACTAGAATAGGAGATATTAGTCCATAAACAACCTCAATAAACATTATTAATCACTAGAATAGGAGATATTAGTCCATAAACAACCTCAATAAACACTATTAATCACTAGAATAGGAGATATTAGTCCATTAACAACTTCATTAAACACTATTAATAACTAGAATAGGAGATTAGTCTATAAACAACCTCAATAAACACTATTAATCACTAGAATAGGAGATATTAGTCCATAAACAACTTCATTAAACACTATTAATCACTAGAATAGGAGATATTAGTCCATAAACAACCTCAATAAACATTATTAATCACTAGAATAGGAGATATTAGTCCATAAACAACCTCAATAAACACTATTAATCACTAGAATAGGAGATATTAGTCCATAAACAACCTCAAAAAACACTGATAATGAATAGTTTTTTTCAGTTACAAAAGTTAACTTAATTATCTAACATTAGTGAAAGCTATAAACTCACTATCAGCAACTTGTAATAGACATCAATACTGTCCTACCTCATCTTTCTTCACTTAAAGATTGAGTATCTGGAGTAGCAGCATTTGTGGATTTTATCATAGTCTTCATTTTCTTCTGTAGTCATGGAAATGTTTGATGTAATGTGACCCCAAACTTTTGAGTGGTAGTGTAAGTAACACATTTGTGAACCATATACGAAACAGTTAGTGATGATGTTAGTGATAACTTTTCATTCAGAGTTAGTCTCCACATTAAGAGCATTTATTTACAGACTGAGTTGAACCTAAAATGCTGTTAGTATGTAAACATGCAGGCATGTAGTCTGAAATCTTTTCAACAACATTTTCATTTCTTCATTTGGAAGTTTATTGGCGGTCCTTTTGGCGCAAGAATCCTTGACTATCGCTCTCCGCGAACGTCTGTAAACACAATTACCATTTGGCTCAGGCTTTATCTGGCTCATTTGGTCAGACTATCCACTGGAGATGAATTGGGATCAAACCGATAACGTGGATGTAATAGCGAGCCTTTGAAGAGCAGACCGCCGATCTGCTCCGGGTCCATAGCTGTTTACCCCTGAAGCGGTCGGCCATCTCGGGGCATTACACTAATCAATCTGTTTGAATCACCGGCCCTAAGACACAAGGCCCCAAAGGTTCTTCTGGCAATTAAAGTGAATCATTTGCTGCCAGTCGGCTGTGTGAATTATTAACACGAAAATAATTTAGCCAATGTGCATGTAGCATAAGGAGACAACAGTCAAATATTGCTCTAAGCGTATAGAAATAGGCATTCGTTAATATACAAGTGTGGTACGTTCCCTTAAGGCCCCGCCAATAGACCAGAACAAGTTCAGTCATGTTGTATGAAAATGTGAAAAGCAAACGCAGTTTTTTGGGGAAAAAAGGTCTACAAAGAAAGTTTTCAATAACAAAAGTTGAGCAAATCAGCAGATGTTAGCAGCAAGTTAGCAGATGGCGAAGGATCTGAGATGAGGGGGCTAGCTGTGATGCCTAACTCACCATGGTGGATTCAGCTATAGAACCAAAGCTGTTGATAAATATGTTGCAGGTGACGTTTACAGGGGGACCTGCAGGTAGGGGGCGATAAACCACACATTGGAATCTCTTTTAGTGAGTCACAGGAAAGGCAAGATTGCGACAGGCTTACCATAGTCGTCTCGGTCACGGAGCCGAAGCTGTTGATAAAAATATTGCAGGTGACGTTTACGGGGGGACCTGTGGAAATGGAATGAGAGCCACATGGCGGTAAAGAGGGAAACAAGGACAGACCACTCCTGCGCTAGTAACAGCTCCTCCTAAAAGCAGCCCTAGTTTCCTCACCTTAACCCCAGAGAAATGATGCTAATGGCCATCAGTATTTCAGCCAGCAGCGGCAAATCATATTTTAGACGTAGGCATGATGTAGTGGAATGGCTGAGACATTGTTGTGACACCTGAATAAGCTTGTTATGACAACTCACATAAACCTAAATTTTGTAATGCTTATTCCAAGAAGGCAGCTGTGGCCTCATGGTTAGAGAACAATTTAAACGACCTAAGAACCACTAAGGCTGCGTTCAGACTGCAGGCAAATCTGATTTGTTTCTCAGATCAGATCTGATGAGATGACTGTTCACACTGTTATTAGTAAGAGATCAGATCTGATTGATGTGTCCACACATCACGAGTCTATCTGCTTTTATGTGGTAACAGTGAAGACGTCAGTAATTACAGCCACGCTGTTGACGTGGCTTCAGAGTTGCCAGGTCTGCGGTGTTCTCACAACATTGCAATGTTTGTTTTAATGCATTCATGGGTAAAATTTCAGAGGTGGTGGGGTGTCATTTTTGAACTACTTTAAAATGTACAGTGACCACCAAAATCTCCAATAGTCATACTGTATAAAAATAGTAGTGTTGGAGATGCCTTAGGTAGACCTTCCAATATTAGAAGATCACAGTGGAGGGATTTGAACATACATTAGTGTACGACTTAAAAAGAATTAAGATCTATAAAGCAATTATATCTTTAATCAGCTTTTTAGATTTTGATTTAGTTTTAAGTTTATGTAGGGTGGCTTTCTGTCAAACACTGGAATGGAGAATTTTTCAAGACCTGGCAAGCTGTGACTCTGCTGTGGTGCCATTTTTAGTGTGATTGTGAGTGAAGTGAGAGAAACTTCGAAATCCGATTTGAGCGGTCAGAGCATCTGGGCCAAGTCAGATCTGTACAAATCTGAAATTAATTTGATTTCAAACCACCTCCAAATGTGACTTGGATCAGAAAAATGTGGTTTCACACTGTCCAGACTATCAAAAATCAATCTAGATAGGCCAAAAATCAGATTGGCTTGCTGTCTGAACATAGCCTAAGACATGGCTACTGTGCCGTTGAGCAAGGCACCTAACCACACACTGCTCCCAGGCACCATAGATAGGACTACAAGCAACCAAGTGTGCTGATTGACCTCTAGTGTGTGTGTGTTTCATTGCATGGATGAATGAAGGTAGTGCTGGGAAATAAAACTATAACAAATTTTTTCACGATAATTTTTCCCTCAATGACGATGATAAGCCGGGACAATAAAATTCAATAAGCATTAACGTTTGTTTGCATTTCATGTCTAAGCAGCTTGACAGTGAGTTCAGAAGTCTAATACTGTCATCTATGTTGAAAAGTTATCTTCCCTTGCTCTTCCTTAATGTATGTTAAGGTCCCCAATGTTTTATGTATTATATCACTCTAATATTTTAATAGTTAAATTTTCTGACTCTTGTAACAGAACTCAACATATATTGTAAAAAAAAATTTTTTTTTAATAATTTATTCGATTTATTTTCTATTTTTTTCACTTAATTATTATTTGTTTGCTTATGCTTTCTTTTTTATTGTGCTGGGGTAATTTTATTTTTATTTTTTTATTTTACTTTTCATCTTTACCCAATTATATATTCATATATATATATATATATATATATATATATATATATATATATATATATATATATATATATATGTGTGTATGTATATTTATTATTCTCTTAAACTGATGTATGTTTTCTCTTGTAAAAGCCAATAAACAGATGTTAAAAAAAAAAAAAGAAGTCTAATACTGCTGCTTGTTAGCTCCTCCTCACCAGCACTGCCAAAATGCCATGTTGTGTTTAAGATAAGCGTGTGATTTGGGGAGAGCGTAGTGGGGCCGGACGAGAGAGTGTGAGGTCACTGTCTGTGCTTATGTTTGTGTGAGGAGGAGAAGGAGAAGGCTCACTGTGTGCGTGTGTGTCAGTTTGAGTGCTAGCATTAGCCTGTTAGCTTGTGTCTCTAGCCTGTTGTTATTGTGGAGTGGCTGCCGCCGACAGCAATCATTGTAAGTTTCAACAATAAAGCGAGGACTGTAAACGTCTTTCCCGTCCATCCTTTCAACGCATCCAGCCGGACGCTACAATATTATGTTCTGGCAATAAACATTTTAATATTTTAAACAGTAACATTTCATGTATTTAGTCTGATGTTTTTAGAAAGATGTTTAAAACTACGACAGTGTTAGAAAATGTAATATCATGATAATTATCGAGATTGATCAATATAGAAAAAATTATCGTGATAACATTTTTGGCCATATTGTCCAGCTCTAGATAGAGGTCAAAATTAGTTTTCACCATTAAACAGTGTCAAATTTGGCAACACAAATGTGACCTTTAGGACAGTAAACACTCATTGTAATAAGCTTTTATAACTCTTTATGTCAGTTATTGCAAGTAATCAAAAGCTTGTTATGATTGCCAACATATTCCAATAAGCATAATGTCATAAAGTTTACATTTGCCAGCTTAGATCAAATGGATGACTCAAACTTAAAAGCATTTCTAAGTGTCATAATGTCATATGTCATAACAAATGTATGTGGTGTTCATTCAAAGCATCCTACAGTTCAGTGTTACATACTTTTCTTAATTTTGTTAGTTATTGCAAACAATGTGCTTGGCTAAAGCTAATCCTCCTCAAACCTGTAAAGAACCAGGCATATCCAAAATCCATTTGCAGGAACCTTCAGTATTCTAAATGATCCCATCCCATGTCCTTCAAACTCTAACAACTATCCATACATGTCCACATACTGTACATGTCCTGACCTTGTCTTCAGCACAACATGTCTTAACCTAGCCGACCTTTTCTTTAGAATTTTTCAATAAAGTCCATCTACCACAAAGAAGAATGAGGTTTAATGATCATTTTAAAAAGCTCTGCTGTGAGAGGGGTGAAAACCATCACATTAGAGCCCATTTGTCCTGAAGGAAGTCCTTTTTAAACCAGATCTGAATCTGTAGAACATAACATGATATTAAAAACAAAAATTTCATGCAGAACTCAAATGTGAATACATACATGCAGGCAGATTAGCAAAACGCAGCCTGTGTAATTGGTATTGAGTAAACAGAGCAAATGTTGAGAGGGGGAGGGAAGATCTGCACATCAGTACCGCAACACTTCTCATGCAGCTTGTGAACAAAACTACAATCATTTCATCTAGTCTCCAGACTGTAGTTTGATGTAACAAAAGCTCTTCTCTTCTTTTCAAATGAGAGCAGCAGTGGCAGCAGTGTGTGAAGTGAACTTGCGAGTTATGTTCTCCTTCTGCACCAGCTTTATTAATATTACATACCACTCTGTATTAATATTTGCCTCAGTGTGTGTACAGCCAACGTCAGGACTGACTGTAGTGAAAGAAAACAGCTTGATAAACAAAACTAGGTCATGCATTGTGATCAGGCGTGTGCAAAGGTGCTGTAACTGAAGGGACTTTTGCTACTATTTAATGAGAATGGGACTTGGATTGAGACTGGTTAATGAGAGTGGGACTGAGATTGAGATTTGGGACTAGGATTAGGACTGGTTTAGGTAAGTGGGACTGAGACTGGGACTCATTAATGAGAGTGGGACTAAAATTACTGCTGGAGAGTGGGAGTGAGATTGGGACTGGTTAATGAGAGTGAGAGTGAGATTGGGACTAGTTAATGAGAGTAGGAGTGAGTTTGGGACTGGTTAATGAGTGGCAGTGAGATTGGGACTGGTTAATGAGAGTGGGAGTGAGATAGGGACTGGTTAATGAGAGTGGGAATGAGATTGTGACTAGTTAATGAGAGTGGGAGTGAGATTGTGACTGTTTAATGAGTGGGAGTGAGATTGTGACTGTTTAATGAGTGGAAGTGAGATTGGGACTGGTTAATGAGACTGGGAGTGAGATTGGGACTAGTTAATGAGAGTGGGAGTGAGATGGGGACTGGTTAATGAGAGTGGAAGTGAGATTGGGACTAGTTAATGAGAGTGGGAGTGAGATTGGGACTGGTTAATGAGAGTGGGAGTGAGATGGGGACTGGTTAATGAGAGTGGGAGTGAGATTGGGACTGGTTAATGAGACTGGGAGTGAGATTGGGACTGGTTAATGACAGTTGGACTGAAATTGGTAATACAAAGTAGTTAATGAGCTTGGGACTAAGACTGGTTATTGAGAATTAGACAGTATAGTACTGGTTAATGAGAGTGGGACTGAGACTGATACTGGACAAGAAGAATGGGACAGACTTGAATTGTTTACTGAGGGTGGGACTGTGATTGGGACTTTAATGAGAGGGGGACTAAGATTGGTATGGGTTAATGAGAGTCGGACTGAGATTGGGATTGGTTAATTATAGTGGAACTGAGATTGAGACTTGGGACTAGGATTAGGACTGGTTTAGGTAAGTGGGACTGAGACTGGGACTCATTAATGAGAGTGGGACTAAAATTACTACTGGAGAGTGGGAGTGAGATTGGGACTGGTTAATGAGAGTGGGAGTGAGATTGGGACTGGTTAATGAGACTGGGAGTGAGATTGGGACTGGGAGAGAGATTGGGACTGGTTAATGAGACTGGGAGAGAGATTGGGACTGGGAGAGAGATTGGGACTGGGAGAGAGATTGGGACTGGTTAATGACAGTTGGACTGAAATTGGTAATACAAAGTAGTTAATGAGCTTGGGACTGAGACTGGTAATTGAGAATTAGACAGTATAGTACTGGTTAATGAGAGTGGGACTGAGACTGATACTGGACAAGAAGAATGGGACAGACTTGAATTGTTTACTGAGGGTGGGACTGTGATTGGGACTTTAATGACAGGGGGACTAAGATTGGAATGGGTTAATGAGAGTCAGACTGAGATTGGGATTGGTTAATTATAGTGGAACTGAGATTGAGACTTGGGACTAGGATTAGGACTGGTTTAGGTAAGTGGGACTGAGACTGGGACTCATTAATGAGAGTGGGACTAAAATTACTACTGGAGAGTGGGAGTGATACTGGGACTGGTTTAATGGGATTGGGAATGGTTAGTGAGAGTGGGACAGACTAGTATATGTTAATGTGAAATGGAATGAATATTGTTTGTATTGTATATGCTGAATGGGTTGTATTGGGCTTAGTGAGTGAGATTGGTATTGAGCATTGATTGGGTGGGAATGGATTTAGCTAGAATAGGAACTGAATTGTATTGGTTAGTCGGGGAATGGTTGTCGTGGATATTATTTGGATGGGACTGTGTTTAGAGGGAGGGATTAGTGATGTATTTTGTTTGGGTAAGATTTGGATGAGTTTTTGAGTGTGGGATTGGTAATGAATATTGTGTGAATGGGATTGGTGATATTGAGATTGGATGTTTAGGTAAGATTGAGGTGAATTAGAGATAATGGGAGCAGTATTGGATATTGTGTGCATGAGTTATTGGGGTTAGTTAACGGGGGTGGGATTGATATTGAATGGGGTTTTGTTAGGATGGTGTTGGTACTGGACATTGTGTGAGCAAAACGGGTTATTTTGTAAGAGTGAGGCTGGTATTGGATATAGTTTGGATGAGTTTGAGTATAGGGCAAGGGTTGGATTGGTATACAGAGACTGGGAAGAGTTAGTGAGGTGGTGTTTTTATTAGATACAGTGTGAACAGAACTGTGGTTTGTGTGTATGTGATTAGTATTGGATATTGCACTGGTGGATTTGGGGTTGGTAATTGAAGATGATACTGTGCTTCATCAAAGTTGAAATATCAAAGATGGCTAAGAGGAAAACAGAATATGGTGTTTAGTGAAGTATGGTGAACTGAATGCTAGCAGATGCCCCAGCAAGACATCCTGTTCTGATAATGGCTTCAGATGGTCACTGAGAAATCCAACTGGGAATGATAGGAGCACTTCATCCACGATCCGTGGAAAAGTGACAAGTGAGGAGAAGTGGCTGTGTCGTGGAGGTGTGAAAATGGAGGTGTGGCAAACAGATGTTTCTAGAAGTGAAAGCAGCTGGGGCTGTAGGCCAAAGCTGAATGAATGTTTACCAACCAAGACACGCCGACCAAAGTGAGCACTGGTACGCTTTCAGGCGAGAAGCTTCAGCCTGGCCTTGAATTCCATGCATTATCTAATGCATTGTTCTAGAATAGTAAACACAGCTCATGCCATTTTGCCTTCACTCAAAGCTTCCAAATCTATTCCAAAGCTATCTCTTTTCAGGTGGGATATAGTAGACAAATTCAGTAGCAGTGCTCTTGAGCTAGGTCTGACTTTATATCTAAGCTGGAACTGAATCTGAGTTACGTAGATCTGAGCTGGATCTCTCAAATCTGTATGTAAATACACTCTCCTACCTCCAGGGCATGGAGACATTTAAAGGTTGGTAGGATAACAGGATATACTTCATCAGAGATGGAGGAATTAATCATGTTTTATTTGACATTTGATAGAGAACACTTTAATGTAGGGTACTCTTCATAATAACTCTGATTACGACAGAAGATGTCTATTGAAATCAGCTTTCATAATCATTACGTAGAGATACATCAGTTGTCATGATGTAGCTTTATGAACATTAACGTATAGTAAAGTGTTAAAAATCCAAAGCTATAGATGTATAGTCATATATATCATCCATCCATCCATTATGACACCCGCTTAACCCTTATCAGAGTTGTGGTTAGTCCCCTACCCCCTTCATTGGGCGCAGGGCAGGGTATTACACTATTCAGTCATATATAACTATAGTCATATCAGAATAGCACGACCACCCCAGTGTGAACAAAAGTCAGAACAGCACAGATGCCAAATAACTGTTTTTGCTAGATGTATAAATAAGTGAGCACACCAGTCAGTTGTAGCAGAGTGTAAGGCAATCATCATGGGCAAAGGATATGATTTGACTGATGTCCAAAAGGGCATGATAATAGGATACCAATAGGAATGGTGGTAGCATCTGGGAAACGCTAACTTTGTTAGATGTTCTAGAGCCGTCGTAATGAAGGTGGACTGAGAATAGACTTCTCGTACAGTGAGTGTCTCCCAGTGGCACAACACTGGTGCCCCATGGACCACTGATGCCAGGAGTGCACAATGACTCCAGCAAGTGGTAACTGACACACCACAGTGGACCAGTTAGCCTCTATAATGATCACAGGAGCTACGAGGAACGCGTCAGGGATCACCATTGAGCAAACCCTCCAAACCAGGGACTATTAGATAGGTGGTCGTAATTTTCTGATATGACTGTGTATATGATATTCACTGGATAAGCACATGAACACATCTGCCAGTCTTTTTGCATATTAAATGCAGCAGCATAATAAGTTGTCATACCTTTGAAGTTGGGTCTTATCCGTGCGTCATAGCCTGACGTTTTTCCCATCAGCTTGTCCAGGAAATCTGAAGGCGACATCGTCAGAGAGGAGCCTCGCATCGATGACCTGTCGTGCTCCTTTGCTACCAGTATCCTGGAGCGCAAGAGGAGGACACATTCGATCTGATCAGATGCAGGAATTTCACACGAGGCCAGTGTGAGGACCTGAGTGAACTTGGTTTAATGACAGGTTTGTTTATGTACAGCCACCTACAGACTTGGACTATGAGAATGAGAGTGTTTTCTCACATGCGTCGGTCAAAGCCCACACAGAGCTGACTGCTCTCTCTCTCTCTGTCTGTCTCTTTCTCTCTCTGTCTGTTTCTCTCTCTCTCTCTCTGTCTCTTTCTCTCTCTGTCTGTTTCTCTCTCTCTCTCTCTCTGTCTCTCTGTCTCTCTCTCTCTCTCTGTGTCTCTCTTTCTCTCTCTGTCTCTCTCTCTGTCTCTTTCTCTCTCTGTCTGTTTCTCTCTCTCTCTCTGTCTGTTTCTCTCTCTCTCTCTCTGTCTCTTTCTCTCTCTGTCTGTTTCTCTCTGTCTGTTTCTCTCTCTCTCTCTC
>BRDA01014432.1:79009-105847 GCA_036984385.1 Crenuchus spilurus | reverse complement strand
TGTACTGTGCGCTGATACATTATACAACACTTCCTCCTGTACTGTGCGCTGACACATTATACAACACTTCCTCCTGTACTGTGCGCTGACACATTCTACAACACTTCCTCCTGTACTGTGCGCCGATACATTATACAACACTTCCTCCTGTACTGTGCGCTGATACATTATACAACACTTCCTCCTGTACTGTGCGCTGATACATTATACAACACTTCCTCCTGTACTGTTCTTTATAGCATTGTAGTGGCAGGTGAATGATTAAGATGGCTGGATGGGCGCCGGCCTCCACTCCGACAGACACAGATATTAGTCATCAGACATGAACACCCACCTGCACTGTAATCATAAATGTCAGTCTTTTTCACACAGACTGAGGTTTATTTAATTACCATTACATCACCAGATCTTCAGTAGTGTTACAGTTATTCACTGTCATTTGTGTAAAGAAGCAAATGAGAAATAATTTATTTATAGCCTGCACTGCCATCTGCAGGAGCCTGAAGTTACTGCCACCTTAAACACTAATTTGTTGTCTACCTGCTCTGTGGGGGTCCTGACCACTGAAGAACAGGTACATATATGGACAGTGGAGGTGAGAGTAGGTTTTAATGTTATAATGGAATAAATATTATAGTTCTGGTCCTATTGCGACAGAAGCACTGGACCTGTGCCTGGTGGGGGTGCTGTTTTGGCTTGGCTTAGTGCTCGAGTGGTGTCCCGTGGTGGAGCAGCCTTTGGCGTGTGCTGGATTTACATACTCTTTATGTAAGACTCTTTTAAGATGGCCTGCTGAGCGTATTAATATCACACAAGGCACATTTGCCTTCTGAAGGACTCGTCACCGCAACTGCCAAAGTCTCTTTGTACAGCCCATAATGCGCTATTCAACCTTTTCTTCATCCCTTGGTTATCTCAAAAAGACCAGAGTCGGACCAAGGTGCCGGGTCAGTGTGTGAAAATTAATCCAGGAAGGCTCATTGGTGGCATTTCTATATTTATGACCGTGTGATTATACTAAGAATTGAAGTGCATGGCTGCAGGCTTTCGACAGACACTCTGCCACTCGTGCACCTCGGGACCTTTTTGGGCATATCGGATCATTCCCTGAAAATCCAGCATGCATCCAGTGGGGCGGCGTAAGCCATAAATCTGAGCATTCCCAGATGCCAATATTAATAGAGATGGACTCTCTGCCTCCACACAATAAACAGATACAGATGGCCCTTCCTCCAAAGCTCCACACATCAAGATCAAACCGCCTGTCATTTTTTCCCACCCACTAACGTCACACTTATTAACTTGGGTGGAGGTGGAAGGTTCACAATGTGTCCAAAGGTTTGTAGACACACATTCTAATGAATGCATTCAGTTGTACAAATTTACAGCTTGTCTAATCCCCAAACATTAACCTGTTGGCACCATGCCCATATGCCAAGCATGAGCTAGAGGGCAGAGCATTGAGCTGTGGCGCAGTGGAGCTGTGTTCTCTGCTCTATCCACTGCTTTTCGGATGAGTCAGGGATGGATGTGGGATGGTGATCATCATACATGCTGTGGCTGAATGCAATCAAATTCTCACAGCAATACTCACTTCAGTGGACAGTAGAGACAGTTACTCCAGGACAATCTCCTGAAATAGTGAATGAGCAGTTGTCCCAATACTTTTGTCCTTGTAGCTTATATCACATAGCATCACATATTGACTGGACTGCTTTGCTTCTCTTAACCTCCTGGAGTTGGCTTTCCTGCCGGCAACATATTAACAAAATTCTGCAAAAACACTTACACAACTCTGCAAAATTTTATCTTAGATAAAAATAAACACACCCCAGAATCCTTAAAGGGTCTCCTTTTCAAACATATATATTTATAGGTTGAATTGAAATATACTTTTAGATATTTGTGAGAGGAGCTTAAATAAGCAGAGACATGTTTTTCAGAGAGAGTCAGACAGCTGTGCATTTTTCCCACCAAAATGACACAATCTGTCATTCATATAATGACATGTAATTCTGGACATTTCATTGGTGGATAACGCGCTATAGAATGTGAACCTGAACAAAAGACCTGAACTCTGAACTCTCACCTGAGTGTTCACACCTATCTCAGAAATATTAAATGTAGGAACCACTGAGTGAGTAAAACGGAGTGTTGCCTCACATTAGTTAAGCTTTAGCCGAAAAGCACATGCAATGTCTAAAAACTGTAATGATCAGTGTGTAGCCAACACCTCTGTTTATTCAGTTCTGAGCTCAAAAGTCTTGGCTAGAAATGTTTAGAGTGTTGTCACACAACATATCAGCACATCTGAAAACAGGTTTTTGGAAAGTCTAAGTTTAGAGCAGATTCAATCAGAATATAGATTTATGACACTCTTACTGTTCTGACTCTGTTGTTGATGAGTTTGTGCTGAACTAAAGCCTGTGTAACACTTTGGGGAAAATAATTTTAGATGTGTGTAATTTGTAAAAAAAAAAAAAAAAAAGTCAAGCCACGTCCGACTACATCAGCGTGTCTGAAAGACCCTCAGACTCCAGGGGGTTAAAACCACAGCATTACAGTTTGGTAAAAGTTAAGTAAAGTTATTCTAGATTTATCTTTGTACACTGATCAGTTCTTTCAAAATGTTCAGAAGCATCCAGCAGATGACATCAACAAGACATATATAAAGTCTTTGTGCTTTCAAGACCACCATATGCAAATAAACATACAATAACGACAGTAACTTAGCCCCTTCTCACAATGTGTGTGCAGTAATGTGAGTGTGTGTTCAGTAAGTCAGAAGAGTGGGAGAGGCTACAGCTGTACCGACCTCCTCACAACGGCGATCGAGCCGTGACAAAACTCACTGCTCAACTTAAACTCTGATCATGTTAAACAATCAACTACAACAGCCACCATTAAACTACAGTCTAAACACAGTCAACACAATAATGTAAGCCAATAATAAACTGGATTAAATGGTGAAAAACATTTAGTGCTGTTGCACCACCACACAGATTTGTTTCAAAAGTGAACAAAATAAGTATCTTACTGTACAGTATTTGTAGTTTATGTTTTGATTTTACTATAAAGTGCATTGTGTTGTGTAAAAGTATGGGCTCACTGGATGTTTTTATTACTCCTCATCACCGCGCTCAGAAATAATATAATATGTTTTTCTTTCTCAGTGAGGATGTTAAAGGGTTAAAGATGTAGAACATATGAGGGTAAAAATGGAGATCAGATGAAGCTGATATACAGGGTGGGCCATTTATATGGATACACCTTAATAAAATGGGAATGGTTGGTGATATTAACTTCCTGTTTGTGGCACATTAATATATGGGAGGGGGGGAAACTTTTCAAGATGGGTGGTGACCATGGTGGCCATTTTGAAGTCGGAAATTTTGGATCCAACTTTAGTTTTTTTCAATGGGAAGAGGATCATGTGGCACATCAAACTTATTGGGAATTTCACAAGAAAAACAATGGTGTGCTTTTAACGTAACTTTATTCTTTCATGAATTATTTACTATTTATTTATTATTAAGTTTCTGACCACTTATAACATGTGTTCAAAGTGCTGCCCATTGTGTTGGATTGTCAATGCAACCCTCTTCTCTCACGCTTCACACACTGATAGCAACACCGTAGGAGACATGCTAGCACAGGCTTCCAGTATCCGTAGTGTCAGGTGCTGCACATCTTGTATCTTCACAGCATAGACAATTGCCTTCAGATGACCCCAAAGATAAAAGTCTAAGGAGGTTAGATCGGGAGACCTTGGGGGCCATTCAACTGGCCCACGATAACCAATCCACTTTCCAAGCACACCATTGTTTTTCTTGTGAAATTTTGTGAAAGTTTGATGTGTCACATGACCCTCTTCCCATTGAAAAAACTAAAGTCAGATCCAAAATGGCCGACTTGAAAATGGCCACCATGGTCACCACCCATCTTGAAACGTTTTCCTCCTCACATATATTAATGTGCCATAAACAGGAAGTTAATATCACCAACCATTCCCATTTTATTAAGGTGTATCCATATAAATGGCCCACCCTGTACAACTATGTACAACAAAAAACAGCTGTGAGCTTCCTTTTTTGTCCACTAGGGACACTGTTGCCTTGTGTGGCTTCTCGTCCCTCCTGCCTCACTACTGTTACAGGCGTGCAAATGTGATTTTTATATCAAATTAAAATGTTTATACCAAAATCAAACTTTTATATGTAATATTTTATACTGAACCACATGACTGGTGGGTTTTAGTGGGTTAAAGTGCCCAAACTTTTGCACAGTACTGTAGCCAAAGCTGTGACTGATCATTACAGCACTCAAGATGCACCTAAAGAGGAGGAAGTTAAGCACTGTTATTAAGCAGTACAGGCCTAGAGGGGGTGCTCCAGCTTTTTAAACGCCTCCTTCATTAATGCTGGCAATATTTGTCCGTAACGTGCCCCAACACACAGAGCTTGTTCAGGGTAAAGGATGACATCACGGGCATCTGGTGCAGTGCTCATTCTCTGAGGTTAGTCATTAGTGCTTTGGTTTGAATCTGATTTAATAACATGGCCGCTAATTTGATTCCCCTCGGTGCTTTGTCTATGGGGCAGGAGTTGAGCAAACATCCGGTCGGCGTCTTATTTTTAACCCCGCTGAAATATGACAATTACACTGAAGCAGCTGTCAAAGTGAAGCAGCCTCTCTGTGGCACTTAGGACCTTTTTATCTGCCAGTCTTATCCCTGTGGCATTTCTCCACTGGCACGGCCAGGAAGACCATTCCTTGTTTGGCGTCTTGAGTCTTAGAGGCGGAGATTAGTCGGTGACTGAGACACACTCATGATTTGCTGCTTATCAGCATTTAAAGGAATGTTTCATTAAAAAAAATCTAATTTACATAATTTTACTCTTACTCGCAGACTGGGGTGCCTTTCCCAAAACCAGCGGCAGCTGGTGGAGCTGTTTGAGCCATATTCAGTCAACCTTCCAAATATTACTGAACAGACTGCAGGTGGGATACAATAAGTTCAGACATGAACAATTCTGAATCCATCAATTATGAATTGAAATTGATTAATTGATTAATTGATTAATGTAATAATAACGGAACTCCATTATTATTACGCTTCCACCCAGCTTGGAAAGGCAGAAACTCTATCACAGTGTTTATTGCCAAGGATTCACATCCACATTCAGTCACTGAGAACTAGGGCTTTGGAGCGTAGCGTGACACAGCGATCAACACACTCTAACGAATGTTGGTCAGATGTCTTATTTTATACGTTGCTGGCTCAGAATAAGCTGAAGTCTACCTGCTGCTACACACACTAGCTTTCCTGTTGGCTTGGTTCTTTTGGTATTTGCTGGCAAATGAAGTTTCTGCAGGAAAATACTTAGTTTTAAAAGCAGTAACGGCATTAACATAAACATTAACATTAGCCAATGTGAGAGAGGCCTTCAGTTGTTTAGTCCTTTGTGACCTCGCTGTCTATTACACGCCTTGCTCTTGGAGTGATCTTTGTTGGTCGACACTCCTGAGGAGGTAACAGTGGTGTTGAATTCCCTCCATTTGTACACAATCTGTCTGACTGTGGATTGGTGGAGTCCAAACTCTTTAGTGATGGTTTTGTGACCTTTTCCAGTCTGATGAGCATCAACATCTCTTTTTCTGAGCTCCTCACAAATCTCCTTTGTGCCATGATACACTTCTACTAACATGTGTGAAGAGCAGACTGTGATAGATCTCTGTTCTTTAAATAAAACAGGTGCCCACTCACACCTGACTGTCATCACATTGATGTAAAACACCTGACTCTAATTTCACCTTCAGATTAACTGCTAATCCTAGAGGTTCACATACTTTAGTCTCTCACAAATATGTCATATTGGATCATTTTCCTCAATAAATAAATAAGCAAGTCTAATATTTGTGTCTCATTAGTTTAACTGGGTTCTCTTTATCTACTTTTAGGACTTGTGTGAACATCTGATGATGTTTTAAGTCATATTTATGCAGAAACATAGAACATTCTAAAGGGTTCACTAACTTTCAAGCACCACTGTGTGTGTAATAATATACTGCATAATAAATATATAATAATTGTGATTTAATCATTTGAAACTAGATTTAAAGATCAGTTGATGTAATTTTCATTTAAAAAAATGATAAATAAAACATAACTGAGAAGCCGTTTTGAGTCACCAGATTCTCTGATTTTACAAACTGCAGGAGAGCATCAAACCGACTGCCTGTGGAAGCGGATCCTATAGAGATTAAACAGTGAAACTGGAGCGTTTTTGTAGTTACTTGTTCAACAGGAACAGTTACATCACATCGTCTGAAACCGAAAGGGAGGCCTGGTACACACATGACCCGTCACTTTTCCCCTCAAATTTCACTTCCATTTAGTATTCATTATTCAAACACCAGACGGCAAACTTCTGAGGTGATGTCACCTTGCTGGAGAAATTCTCCTGGGCGACATTTTACCCAGACATCGCCACCCCCTTCATCTTCTCTCCCTGGCCTCCAACATCCAACATCACAGCACCTCACACATCCACACATGCAAACGCTGCCACCGCTGAACCCATACCCATCAAAACTAGCCGCTAACGCCAGCACAGAGACGGGTACGGGGGTATTTTCCTCCTCAGCGGGCTCACCTTTATGTTCTCCAGCATCTCAGTAACAAGTGGAGTGTCCAAACAGTACCAAAACGTCCTTATTTTAAACTTTCCCATATTCCCAAGTAGCCCTGACTGATGTGATGTGTGTGTGTGTGTTAGAACAGGGATGGAGCAGTTTGTGAAAAAGTTCATTTTTCATCAACAAAACTGAGTTAAAGTGACTAAAATAGTAATAAAAATCATTTTAAAAATGTTACACAAATAATAAAAAGTTAAGAACAAGAATAAAATGAGCCGAGGTGCTCAGCAGCATCATTATGATGGTAACACAGGATAACAAAATAACAGCTCTGGAAGTCTCTGCCACTTATATAGTGAGCTGTAATGGATTAAACGAGGAACGGTCCTGGGACGCGGTAATGGGCCCGGTTCTGTGACGAGCCGTCAGGAAGTGAAGTGTGCCCTGACTAAATGAAGCCCCAGCTGGGGAGTGAGGCTTCACTTCTCACTCTGCACCTCTGAGACTCTGCTCGAGGATTCACCTAGAGATGTGGGAACATTTCTAATTATTGCTTTAATTACACCCCCACAGTTCCCCAGGGGAGCAGCAGAATTATAGACTCATATTAGCAGAACTATTTACGTTTATTCACCTGCACTCTTACTTTCTCTGAACAACTCCTCCATTAAAACGTTCAGGCAGTAATACGATGGCCTGTGGGCAGCTGCTGAGTCAGGTGATGGAAGCATGAAGTGCTCTAAAATATAAACAGTGGAGCAATAGCAGCAGCTCAAACCATCACAGACTGTAGAAACTGCACACTGGACTTCGGACAGCTTGGACTGTGTGTCTCAGACACTTTTTTTATTTCTTTTTTCATAATTTTTGAAAATATTCTTCCCTTCCCATCCACTAGGGGGCTCTCCCCGTTACTCTGCACTGTCCCTGACTCTAGGAGGGTGAAGACAAGGACACGTCTCCTCCGCTGCATGTGATGCAGCCATCGCCTCTTTTCTAACTACAGTACCGCTGATACACCATCACTGTGGAGCCAACGCGCTCAGAGGAAAGCGCAGGATTCCCAGCTCCGAATGGACCAATCAGTAGACACCTGAGCCAGCGGACATTACAATGTGAGAGTGATGGGGAGAGTGAGAGCACCATCTACCCGCCCAGAGAGAGCACTGCCAGTTTTTGCTCTCTTGGGCCCCATTTATACAGCACTTTTCCAGAGGATCTCACAAAGTGCTTCACAGAAAACAGACACAAACATAAAAGCTCAAACTGTACTAAAAGTAAAAGAATAAAAATAAGTCTTTAAACCTTTCTTTAAAAAATGAAAGTGTGACGTCAGCAGGGAGATCATTCCTCAGCCTGGGAGCGTAAGCTGCAGATGCCCGGTCACCCTTTAACCCTAGTTTAGTTCGCGGGACGGTCAGTAACGCTTGGTACGAGCACCTCAGAGATCTGATGTTATTAAGTGGACACAAAAGCTCAGTAATGTAAGCTGGAGCCTCCTTTTGTACGGCCTGATAAGCCAAAACAAACATTTTTCAATCAATCCTTTATCTCACCGGCAACCAGTGAAGAGAGGCCAGCGCTGGGGTAACATGAGATTTTCAGTGTCCAAAAAGGTCGAGAAGTCTATAGTGCCAAATGGTCCACTCTCACGCTAGAGGGCGCTATGGTGCCACCCTCCATTCTGTTTATTTTCATGTTTAAAATAATGAAAATCTGTGTATTTTAAGTCTGTCTGTGCTAAACATTCACAATAATGTAATATATCAGATATTTTTGGGGAAATGAGCTTCCTGGTTCATTCTCTCTCTCTTCTGAGGCAACAGAAATATCAGCCGGTCAGAGAAGCAGCAGCCAATCACTGACCTGCTGACACAACATACAACATACATTTAGCCAATCAGCATCCTCCAGTCTTCACTTCTGGCCCCCAGCAGAGTGTGTCAGTGGTTTTAGGAGCGTCTGACGTTATTGATGTAATACATGTGTGTAGAAATGCTCATATTTAGTCTTAATAGTGTTTTTGCTCATTTGATTGTAGATGTTAGTGACTCAGCTGCTAATCTAATGATACATACTGTACTTTCTGTCTTTACACATTTACATGTGATCACACTTTTCATTCACTATTAGTCTTTAATCACCATTAAATAGTGACGTCATCACAGAGCTCTGCTGTCCTGCAGTCTGTGTTCAGTGATGATGGGATGCTTGTGGAGGCTGACTCATGAACCGCACCAACGTTATCATTCCTAAAGATCTCAGAGAAGAGACGTAAAGGAGAAACATCCAGCCTTTCTCGTTCCTCGCACAGAGGAGCACTTTGTTCTGGGGACAAATGGATCACAACCCAAAGGCTCGGAGCTTAATCCTCACTTTAATCTGACATAGGCCTCACATGCTTTGACCAAACAAAAGCTTTCCAGCAGGTTTGTCCTCAGAAGTTGACTTTGAAATCTCTGTTGTCCTCTTATGCAACGAAATCACACTTTAATATAATACCTGGACCACCTGTCGACGGCTGTTGCTTATCCAGCTTATTTTCGGCATTACGGTGGAGTCCATTTGAGAGATTTTTGTCTTCCGGTGAGTCATTTATGGTTATTTTAAATGACTAGAGTTCATGCGTGGATCACAGCAGCTACTGTTAATGTTAAGCTCCATAGGCTGCGTTCAGACAGCCCAAATATGATTTCTGGCCTCCAGATTGATTTTTGGTAGTCCGGACAGTCAAAAACCAAAGATCCAAGCCTCATTTGGAGGTGGTTTGACATCCGATTATTATCAGATTTATACAGATCCGATTTGAAAGAGTCTTCCACATCACTCACAACAAGATCCAGGAAGAGCGTTCTAGGTTGCCAGGTTCTGAAAAACTCTCCAGCCCACTGTCTGAGAGAAAGCCACCCTACACAAGCTTAACCCAAAATCTAAAGTCTAATGACTTTTAAAGTTACTGTTTATTTCTCTTAAATCTTATTTTACATGTAATCTATATTTTCAGATCCCTCCACTGGGGTCTTTTAATTTTAAAGTCTACCTATGACATCTCCAACACTACTATTGTTATACTGATACTATAAGAGTTTTTGATTATGCAATTATAAAGTCCAAAAACCAACACCTCACTACCCGCGAGTGCATTAATTAAAGACCACAATTTTGCGGAAAAATCACAAACCTGGCAACTCTGAAGCTACATCAGCATCAAGGCTGTAACTACTGACGCCTGCACTGTTACCATAGAAACACAAACAGACAGACTTGTGATGTGTGGACAGACAAACCAGATCTGATCTCTAATAACAGTGTGAACAGTCATCTCAGCAGATCTGATTTCAGAAACTAATCCAGTTTACCTGCAGTGTAAACACAACCTAACAGCCCTGATATCGGACTGGACGCTCCACCTCCTCGTCTCACTGAAAGTACAATACTTGTCTTGATGTGACTCAAATAGCCCCTCACTTTTGGCTAATCAGATGCTAGCTTGCCTAAATCTTGGAGGCGGAGCCTCTGGGGAGCACATGCAGAATTTTCAGCTCCAAATATAATGTGAACAATTTGGCTGCTATATTTAACCCATCTGTGAAGTGAAAAACACACACTAGGCTGTGAGAAAATGTGCCTGAAGTGGTGGGCAGCCCCATCCATGGTGCCTAGGGAGCAGTTAGGTGCCTTCACTCATGACCTGCATGGAAATCAAAACGGTGACCTTCCAGTCAGTAGACCATATCCGTAACCAACGGGCCACAGTTGCACCACTAAAAATGGGCATGCCCATTACTTAAGGTCATCCATATCTATAGAGGTGGTTGGGCTAGAGTGCCAGTAACAATGCCAATGCCATCTAGTCAGAGGGTAGCAACACAAGTAAGTTAACTGCTGCCAGTGTTAGCTAGCTAGTGGTTAAAGGCTCTTATAGGTATAATGTGTGATTGCATAAAGTAGGGATTGAACCCTAGGCTCCATGTTTGGTTTGGCATTGTTACTCTCTAGACAATGAGTACATCTATCTTTCTTTACCTGATACATTGTTAGCAGATCTCTTATCCAGACAGACTTGCAATCTCAGTTGTTTGTATGTAGATGTAGCGTTAGGAGCCCAACGACTCAGTGGTATAGTGTGGGAACCCCAGTCTGCCACATAACAGGTTACCCATCATATTACACCAACCTGTCTAAGCAATCTGTTGTAGTTAAGAAGTAAAGCCTCGTACCTCTTCCCACTGATGAATGTAGCGTATGAGCCTGGACAGCCTCAGCAGTCGTAACAGACTGAGTATCTTTGTGAAACGGACAATCCTGAGAGCGCGGGCCGTCTTGTAGAAATCCGAATCGATCCGCGTTTCCACGATCAAGAAAATGTAGTCCACCGGGATGGAGGAGATGAAGTCCACCACGAACCACGAGCGGAGGTACTTGATCTTGATCTGCTGCGGGTCCAGAATAATCTCTGTGTTGTCCTCCTTCACGATGCCCGTGCGGAAGTTGAGCACCAGGTCCATGAGGAAGAAGGTGTCGGAGACCACGTTGAAGACGATCCAGGGCGGAGTGTGCTCGTCCTTGAAGAACGTGATGCCCACGGGGATGATGATGAGGTTCCCCACCATCAGCAGCAACATGGTGAGATCCCAGTAGAACCTGGACAGAGAAGAGGAGGGCTCAGCAGGACAGAAAGAGAGACACTGGGTTCTGGGTCAACAGGTAGACCTGTGGCCACTTTATCATCACCTGCCAACACTTCCTCAATGGTTCCAAGTAAAAATCGGTCATGTTTGAAAACAGGTTATTTAATTATAGCAGTTAGACACAGTCTCACGAAAGGGTACTGAACCATCACTGGGCTGGTACCATTGGTACACAATTGGACCATAAAGATCATTTAAAGGTACATTTATATCTACATATTTGGCTCTTGAAAGTGACCCATTGATCACTGTGCTGGCACACACAGAAGAATCTGCCACCCATCCACAGTGCCCGGAGAGCATTTGGGGGTTAGGTGTCTTGCTCAAGGGCACTTAAGTCATGGAGTCACTGTGGATGGCTCCTGTACATTATAGAGGTCAACTGGTTCACTGTGGTGAGTCCATTTCTCTGTACCACTCACCAGAGTCGCTCTGGCATCAGTGTGGCACCACTGTTATACGCTTGTGAGTCACTGAATGTATGAGTCCATTCTCAGTGCACTTTCACATCCCACAGTTAGTGGCTGCTGAGATGCTGCCTCCACCATGCTTCACCCGGTACTCTCATGGACGTCAGGACATCACATCCGGCTGTACTGTATATGGTCTGCATTAGTCCTGTTTTAGCACTGTTTTGTTGACAGGTGAATTCTGTATGTGTTCTGCTAATGAAACGTGTAAAATCGGATTCTTCGCGCACTCTTCTGCACCGAATTTAGAAAGCAGCGCCTTATAGATGATGTATCGCCTCAAGGTCTACGCACACACACACACACTAATGGCACAGAACACACACTGCGCTGCATTGGTACAGATAATCAGTCTGTATGTTAATTCCACCAAACATCCTTCACTGTGTGTTTTATCCACAAACATCCTTGAATGGTCGGCAGGATGTACTGAGATTAATTGCTCTTGGGCTGCCTGGTATTGAATTCTACTTAAATTCTGACTGCTGGACTGTTCTTGGGGGGTAAGCTGGGGTTAGGGGTGTATTACCACACGTCTTTTCATCCCCACGGTGTATATGTGTGTGTGTGTGTGTGTGTTTAGTTATAAATTGCCCTCTCAGTCCGGTTGGTAATTGAATCCAGATTGGCTGCGCGGTGGAGTCGGGGTGATATATTCTTACTGCTCTACAGTGTTCAGAGAAGGTTTGTATTATAAGCTGGTCGTGTGGGTCCAGATTTAAACCCGTCAGCCAGAAATAAACAAATACATAAACAATTTAAAGCCACGAAGCCAAACAAACACACACAGTATTGTGGGATGTTCTGAGAGCTACTGATCATGAATATTTATCATCTGTTTTGAATTTCTTTACAAGCCAATTGGCCCAGTTTTTATCAGCCTTTGTTTACATTAACCTCACGTTGTGGACTAAATAAACACTTTAAACGCTCTAATTCATTTTAAAAAAGAGGTTTTCCAAGGGTTCTTTCTAAAGACACTGGTTCTAGAACCATGAACCTTCTGAATGTCTAAGAGCTTCTCTGTTTGTGTGTTAATTGAATTATGCCACAGTGAGCTGACATTAGAGGTCAGGTGTCTGTTTTGGTTAGTTTTGTGTTATGTAAGATGCATGTGTGTTACATTATTACTAATATTTAATAAAATGATGAAAATGTCTAAAATGAATGATGTAAGTCACATGGATGTTTTGTGTGTAATGTGAGTGTCATTGGCTACAGACACTGAAACACTTCACATTTCTTCTGCTAATTGTGAGACGATCCCTAACACTGCAGCAGGGAGCACAAACACAAAGCTAAGCGGCTGTATTCTGGCTTCATCATAACAAGTGCAGTTTAGTAAAGGCTGTGCTTGTAGTTTGTCGTCTTCTTCCATTTCAGCACCAAACTGTAACTGTGCTGGTGAATCTGTGTTTTGTTGGTGAGGAAAAGCCAAATTCTGAATGTCGAAAAAACTTAACAGTGTTAAAAACATCATTCTTCAGAATTCAGCCAAATAATTATGAATGTTTAGTGCATCCCTAATAATAACGACGTTTTTAATCAAGCCTCATGGACAAATGTCAATTAACTCAATAAGAAAATAATAAAGGAGGAAGAAAGACAGGATGTGGTGGAGAAACACCACCCGTACAGCCACCAGGAGTCTACGATTGATGATATATCAACGTCCTGCAGTGGTGGAGCTCAGACTGAATGCAAACATCCAGCCTTTCATTCAGGAACTTTCAGCTATTTGTGGACAAATCGCGCTAGACTGAATAAACACTAATTACAGGGGAAATTACATACACAGCTGCCTGAGATGCTTGAGCTACATTGTGGATGGATTAGCGTAGTCACACACACACACACACACACACTCAAAGCTCTGACAGTAATTGGAATTCTTCAAAGTAACAAGGGTATCCACTGTTTCAGATCACTGTCAGGCTGCGTTATATTTAGCGAGACGCTCCTGACACTGTTTGCTCCTGTTGAGATTTAAAACCCAAGAGGTCGGCAGACACTTCAAAGGGAACAGCGTGCTCACCGGTAATGACATTTGTTCTCCCAATCTCGCCATTCTCCTGCATCGCACAATGTCACAAACCCTGGGCCGCGAGATTATGCGCACACAAAGCAGGCCTGGGGCTGCGGAGGGGTGTGATAAGTACTCTCCGGACTGGACATTCAGCTTCAGCTTCAGAGCTCTTGAAGCCATCGTGGACGCTCAACCGTCCAGACTAGACGACCTGCCCTTCCCTCCTTCACTATCTGAGCTCTAAAGAGCCTTGCAAGTCAGCCATCCACTCACCTTTAACATTCTGCTCAACCATTTGGTAGAGTTAGTCACTATATTCATATTATTCAATATATATATTGAATAAATATATTCAGTCATATTATTGATGAACTTAACCGGATTGTGCCATCTCTACCAATCGGTAGAGTAATGCTAGGCTAAAAAACATCCACTAGAGGTCAGAAATGCAACATTTTCTTGTCTCAAAGCTTTGTTGAAGGAATAAACTGGATAAAATGATGAAAAAAACATTATTGTGATGTTTAAAAGTGAACAAAAAACGAGCATCTTATTGTACAGTTTTTGTACTTTATGTTCTGATTTTAAAATGAAGCTGAATGTTTAAAGTGTAAAAAAACGGTGAGGTCCTTTTACTATTGTATATAATAAATATGGTATATTATACATATATATATATACGTGTAATTCATGTCCTGTGTCACTTGTTGTGGTCAAAATAAAGCCGGCCGATCTGTAATCATGTCACATTATAACTGATTCATGACCTCATGCTCATATGGTTGCGTGTGTGTCTGTAAAACAACGTGAGCATGAGAAATGAGTGCATGTGTGCAGCACTGCAAGTCACCAGGGGGCTTTATGTTGGAGCTTTTTTCATATACAGGGGTCATGTGTGTGTATGTATGTGTGTGAACTTGTATTTCGCCCTGGTGGGGACTGAAAGTCCTCATAATGATAGGAATGTCAGATCTGTAAAAGTGGGGTCATTTTGCTGGTCCTCATAAAATTTCTGTGACTTTTCTTTACAAACTGTTTTGGGGAAAATGAAAAGAGCAGAAGCACTGAGCTTTGTTTACTAAGGTTAAGTTTAGGTTTAGGTTTATTTTAACTCAGTATTACACAAGTGAATGCAATGTCCTCGCTAGTATAGTACTACCAAAGTGTGTGCGCCAGGTTTTTGCCACATTCTGGGGACTAAAACCTGTTTAAACACTCAGCGTGTGGGCATCTTTCTACAAAGCTGGTCCCTGCAATGTAAATCATGAAATTTTAGGTGAACTTAAAGTTTGGGTTTTAAAGTTTGAGTAAGTGTGTGTAATGTCCCCACAATTCACAAAAACCAACGTGTGTGTGTGCTATGGATGCACGCGTCTATCGGTCCTTTCCATGGCTGATATTGCCTCCTAATGGAGGTCACCTCACCCAAAGCATGCAGGGATCCATCCGCTGTATTTTATTATGCATTGGGAGCCTGACATAGAGGAACACTGTTCTATAAATACAGCCTACAGAGTGTGTGTGTGTGTGTATCTCAGAGCAAAGGCACACAGTCCTGCTCCAGCTCACACTCGGTATCATATGCACTTTACTTTCTGCTATAAAAGGCTGTGTCCTTTGACTCAGAAGAACCGCGGAGGTCTTTCTATTCACGGTGCAAGAGGAGGAGGAGAGAGAGAGACCTACAGGAAGAGAGGAAAGTGAAGATGTGAGGATGAGTGTTTCCTAATCCTGGTGCCACTCTCACTCACATGTTCATGTTTTTCTTGCAGCACATCACTGTATTTACTAAAGCTGTGCTATATAAACTACATAATAATGCTGTAACACTAAGCTGGGGCTGTGATTGGTTAAAGATGCTCACTGTAGTCCCTGTGATTGGCTACAGGGCTAATTTGTTAGAGCTCAACTCTGAGCTCCTCTGCTCTACAGTGTATATGTGTAGGTTTACGTGCCGTGTATCTACACTTTATCAGCTCCTCCACCACAGAGCAGCTATTAGACTGGTGCACGATTTATAAAGCACCCAAAAACAGACGAAATGCACACATAAACGCGCCCGCTGCCCTGCATCTGAGTCATCTTCCTTCTCCGGACAGACTCGCTGACATTTCTGCGCTGCTCCGCCGAGAGATGGATAGCAGCACAGAGACACAGCCTTGTTTCCCTGAGAGCCCTGAGAGGACGTCTGTGACATGTTTTCACCTTCTGAGAGCCTCCAGCTACACGATAAGCCTCTCTCTCTCTCTCTCACACACACACACACACACACACACACACACACACACACACTGCCCCATAGCCAACCTGTCAACATGGAAACACACGCCAGTATCATGGATACTGAGGTGGGGTGAAGATAAACACAGAACGTATTGTAGGGCTGCACAATAATTCATTTAATTACTATTTTAATTTTAATTCATTTAAATACTGTTACTATATCTTATTATAAGTCCAATTAACTTAAAATCAGACTTGTTTTAAGTAACTTTACTTAGAAAAAATAGCTTGTCAGTGCACTGAGAGCAATAACGTTACTGAAAACTGCTAATAAATGTTAAATGATCTTAATCCTTTAACATTTACTCAACCATTTGGTAGAGCACATCTGAGTCACTATGTCTTATTAAAGAAGGTGTTGAATGGACCCCACTGGAGTCTGAGGGTGTTTCAGACACTCTGATGTAGTCTGACATGCCTTCACTTTTTACAAATTACACATCTAAAATTTATTGTTTCCCAAATTGTTACACAGGCTTTAGTTCAGCACAAACTCAGCAACAACAGAGTCAGAACAGTAAGAGTGTCATAAATCTATATTCTGATTAAATCTGCTCTAAACTTAGACTTTACAAAAACCTGTTTTCAGATGTGCTGATATATTGTGTAACAACACTCTAAACATTTCTAGTCAAGACTTTTGAGCTCAGAACTGAATAAACAGAGGTGTTGGCTACACACTGCTCATTACAGTTTTTAGACATTGTATGTGCTTTTATTTCTAAAGTTTAACTAATGTGAGGCGACACTCCATTTTCACTCATTCAGTGGCTCATAGACTGAATATTTATGAGATAGGTGAGAGGTATTTCTTTATGTTTACATTCCACCACTGCTACTCCACCAATGAAATGCCTTGAATTACCATGTCATTATCATATGAATGACAAATTGCATCATTTGGCGGGAAAATATGCACAGCTGTCTCACTCTGAAAAACATGTCTCTGCTTATTTAAGCTCCTCTCACAAATATCTTAAAGTATATTTTGATTAAAGCTGTATATATTGGAAAAGTAGGCCCTTTAAGGTTTAGGGGTATGTTTAATTTTGTTTTTAGGATAAAATGTCTCAGAGTGTTTTTTCAGAATATCGTTAATATGCCGCCGGGGGGACAGCCGACTCCAGAGGGTTAACACAATGTGATTGTGCCATCTCTACCAACCGGCAGAGACTGAAAAAATTAATCAATCAATCAAAATGTATTTATATAGCGCTTTTTACAATGGGCGTTGTCACAAAGCAGCTTTACATAATTAGTATCAAACAATCTGAATCTAAGCCCGATGTGAGCAAGCCGAAGGCAACAGTGGCAAGGAAAAACTCCCTCAAGGCTGGAGGAAGAAACCTTGGGAGGAGAGAAGCTCCACAGGAGGTTGAAGAATGCCACCCAGACAGGTCGTCTGCCATTTAAAGGTGTACAGACAGAGCGGCGCTCCCTCTCCATCCTTCCCTGACTGAATGAGGACAATGTGTGTGTCTATAGAAATGTGTGTATGTCCCCACACACACACACACACCTATACACACACACACACACACACTGACTTTAAATGTGACTGATTGAGTGACTGAAATCCGCTCATTTATGAATATAAATTATGAAAAGCAGCCTCCCTCTTGAATAATGCATTTCCTTGCTCTCGCTGCTTGTTTGCTGGCTTGCTGTTTGTTTGCGAGGTTGTTGTTTGTTTGAAGAATCCTCTTCAGAAGTGCTGATGTGCCATCTGCCTGTGAATAATGCCTCGTGTCACATTATAGAGAGAGGAGGGGTGGGGAGGAAGAGGGAAAGAAAGGAAGGAATAGAGACAGAGCGGATGCTGTCTCATGTCATATTAGATAGTAACAGCATAACGTGCCCGTATGAATTAGCCTTCTCCGGTGCACCCTGTCTTATACACTGCAACTCAACTACAGGAGGAAAGACACTGAACAGTTGGCCTGTGTGTGTGTGTGTGTGGGGGGGTGTATTTGCCTGCATCTCTTGATCTCTGTTCATGTCTTCTGGTCACATCAGTAACTAAATGGTCACAAAAGTCACTGAAGTGTTCAGCCAAGGCATCCTCGCTGTCTGAGGTCTACCAGTCTAAAGTAGCTAACAAGTGACCAGTCAGTCACAGTCATATGATGGGCAGTAGTAGTGTTGGCACTGTGGGCAGCTGCTGGGCATCTCCATAAAGCTTGTGAGCAGATGGAAGCATGAAGTGCTGTAAAATCTGCTGGTAGGTGTTGACTTTGGACCAACAGCAGCAGCTCAAACCATCACAGACTGCAGAACCTGCACACTGGACTTCAGACAGCTTGGACTGTGTGTCTCTCAGACTCTAGGAGCTGATTTACTAATGAAATGATGACTCAGGTCCAGTTCTGGTTCTGCCGAGTCCAGGTGAGACACTTGTGATGTTGTCTCTGGTTCAGGAGTGTTGATATTAGGAATGTAGGAGAGATTACTGTTAATACTAATAGTCATTTACTCAAATTCACATATTATCATGATGTGAAATATAATTCATCATTAAATGTAAATATAACTTGTTATACAGATACATCCACGGTTCTCCTCGACTTTATGTGGTAGCTGTAATTACGTCATAACAGTTCCTCTAGCATAAAACGTCACTGAAAAATATATGTAAGGAACACAAAGTCACGAAAAGGGCAGAATGTCAATGTTTTGCACAAGATGTTGAAGGAGGATGACAATGAGATGATGGCTAGTGGCGCTAAATTTAAAATATCCTCCTAATATTCATGTTTGTTCAATTTTGTGGACAATAAACAAACCCTGACCATCTGTATCTAGGAACTTTGACCTGGTTAAAAGAAGCTCATTTATAAAAAAGAAGAGATGAAGGATTATTTACCTTGTTTATATGAAGAATGGATGAAACATTACACAGCTAGCGTTAGCAACCTAGCTAACCTGATGTTATTAGCCTATAAAACACTCTACCTGTACAATATACAACATTTTACACTTATTGGCCAATTTCAGTCATTTTGACCGTTATGTGCATGTAGTGGTAGCCAATCAACCCACCCATCTGCTAGGACTCTTCCAATCACTTGCAATGTTCTTGGCTCTAGGAGGGTGAAGACTAGCACAAGCCTCCTCCAATGCATGTGAAGTCAGGCTCCGCCTCTTGACATCCAACACTGTTGGTAGCCAACACACTCGGAGAAAAGTGCAGGACCCGCAGCTCTGATACATCAGCTAACAGACACCTGAGCCAGCAGACTCAGCCCTGGCTGTCGATGGCAAGCAGGATGACTGGGAATCAAACTCACGATCCTCTCATCACAAATGATTTAGCTATCGCTAGTGCTTCCAATTGAACTACAGCAATCATCTTATATATTATACCAATATCCATGTTAAGCTTTATTGTTCATGATGCCATCTCGGGATATGTGTAACAGAATAGTGAAATGAAATAGTTTTGAAACTGGAAAGTGTTTTTAGCACTGCTAGCAGGCTAACGGTTGTCAACAACATCAAACAGGAAGTTCCACCAATTCTCGTCCAAAGACACAGGAAATAACCTTGTACGGGAAAACTGTGGATATATATAATATTCAGTCCTAACATCTGGCTGTCAATCAACAACTTTATTGACATACATACTGTCTTCTGACATGTATTAACATTAATAAGCTTTTTTATTGCCAACAACTGAAGGAAATGACTTTTAGTTGGTCGGTGAGGTATCTATGACTTCCAGTAGCCCCACCAACTGGAAATGAAACTATGTTTGGTAGTAAATTTAGAAATAGACCTCCTGAAGTCCTGACCAGTAAAAAAGCTTGAAAAGCCTCCGTTTCCAAACATACTTGATTCCAAAAATCTCTATATATTCAATATCTAAGTTACCCGTGTTTATAAGTCATGAACACAGGCTTCCTGGAACATGTTGCTGATTTTTATTTAGACAAACTGCTCTTATACTCTTGAGAGATAAAACTGTTTTGAGCTAAACTGTAATCCATATCTCCACAGCCACAAACACTGCGAGGTCAATGGGACTGCCCCTCTTATTGGTTTTACATGCTGCCTCAGACAGGCTCCATTAAGACAGCGCTGTGTTTGAGTGATCACAGCCTGCAGGCTCGCTGCAAGCACTCCAACACAGACTGCTCTGTCCACTCCAACACCAACGCAGACAAAGCATGCAGACGCAGGTGGCTGAATGAATGAGAGATACATGCTGTTTAAGCTGAACATACTGTTGGGCTTCTTTCATAAGCAGATTTCATTTAGCGAGGCGAGTCAGGAGAGAACGTAAATCCTCTCAGCCTCCGGACGGGCAAAAACAGATGGATAATAATGTAAAGGAGGAGGGGAGGACAGGTGGGAAAAAGAGAATTGTCATTTTAACCTCTCTTTATGTGACTTCATTAATCCCTGAGGATTATATCCCTGCAAAACAATGCAGAGCGATGCTTCGGTCATAGGAGCGAAGAACGCAAGTCTGGAGATTAAGAGGTTAAGACATAAATGGGACAGTTATGTTGCACGCATGTTGTTAGAGAGAATTATTACAATCTTCTACCATCTACAAATAATATAAAATAATCCCCACTCTCAAGCTTTTGCACAAAAATAATATTTCACAGCAGATTCCTATCAGAGTTTTTATCTGAATATTCAGTCGGCGCCCTTAGGAAGGAACTTTAGGGGCTAACGTCTAATTATGTATCACTTAATGAATGATTTGTGGTGCTAATCATTTCAGTATGTTTGTCAGAATTCTAGTTACAGTACTGAGGCTTGTAAAGCTTTCTTATTGGTCAGGACTTCAGGAGCTGAACTGAATGGCATGACTGAATATTTTCCCATTTCAGAGTCAGTTCTGATTGTGTAATATATGAATACCTGAATACTACAGATCAGCAAACAGCCTAAACATCTGCTTATTTGTGTAGCTGTTGATCTTACGTATAATTTACCTAATTGTAAGAACTGCTAAAGAACAGATGTTATTATTATTATGATTATTATGATGATGATGATTATTATTATTATTTACAATAATATTTTTTACAATAGTATTAATAATAATAATAATAATAATAATAATAATTATTATTATTATTATTATTATTATTATTATTATATTATTATTATTATTATTATTATTATTATTATTATCAATAATAATTTTTTACAATAGTATTAATAAATAATAATAATAATAATAATAATAATTATTATTATTATTATTATTATTATTATTATTATTATTATTATTATTTACAATAATAATTTTTTACAATAGTATTAATAAATAATAATAATAATAATAATAATAATTATTATTATTATTATTATTATTATTATTATTATTATTATTATTATTTACAATAATAATTTTTTACAATAGTATTAATAAATAATAATAATAATAATAATAATAATAATAATAATAATAATTATTATTATTATTATTATTATTACCTGATGCATAAGACCATAAAATTAATTTTTTTTCATGATATATATTTGATGTCTGTATGTGTCTGTGTGTGTGCTTGTGTGTACCTTGACCAGATGATCAGCTCCCTCCCCCTCTTACACACACACACGCATATACACACACTGTCACCTCCCGCCTGTCTCAGTCCCCAACCATTATCTTCCACTAGCAGGTGATGTAATCAGCAAATGGAGGGAGCAATGTGAAAGCCTCTCTATCCCTCTCAGCCATACTGATCCAGAGGGGAGGAGGGGGCATGAGAAAGATGGAGGACGGGATATGAGAGACAAGAGAAAGAAAGTGAGATATGGGATAATGAGTGATGGGGATGGAGAGAGAAAGAGAGAGAGAGGTGGGGGGAGGGTGAGAAAAGGCAGAGGGACCGAGAGGCAGGAGGAGAGATAGAAAACATAACGTGTGATACAAATGTGAAAGGAGATGAGAGTGGTTCGGAGAGGAGGTGAGAAAACAGAGAGAAGAAAAAGTGACGGAAAGATAGAGAGATGGAATTTATCCTTTTATTTCTTTCAGTCAGTGGAATAAAGTCATGGGAGCGTTTTTGAGTCCATTTGTATGTATCAGACTGTAAAAGCATCATCATGGACAAAAGATGTGATGTGACTGATGTACATGATAATAGAGTACCAGGTGTAACATGGTGGAGGCAGCATCTCAGAAACCACTAACTGTGTGATGTTGTAGAGCCGCCGTAGTGAAGGAACCCTGTGAATAGACTTCAGTGAATCCCAATGGCATAAGACTGGTGCCCCAGTGATGCCAGAAGGGAACGACAAACCTAGCAAATGGTACAAAGCAATGGACACATCACAGTGGACCAGATCAAATCCAGATTCATGCTGCATAACCTGTACAGATGGTCACGTATGCACAATGTGCTGCACCTTCAAGAGACAACAGTCTGGAGGATGTTTTGCTGGCATGATCTTGGACAACTAACACAAGTCTCGGAATGTGCACAAATACAGAGGTAAACAGAGGATGGTGGTTAGGATCTGGTCTTGTGGCCAAGGTTCGATCCCCCGGCAGGTCATGACTGAAGTGCTCTTGAGCAAGGCACCTAATCCCCAACTGCTCTCCAGGCACCGATGGATGCCCACTGCTTCGGGCATGCTAGTGTGTTCACTAATGTGTGTTTCACTGCAAGGATGGGTTAAATGTGGAAGTCAAATTCTATTGTGTGCAAGCAAAAATAAATTACATAATTACATACTTGGCAATCCCAGATCATGTGTAGAGGTTGACATTCTTCCCTGATGCTGATGGTACCTATCAACAAGACAACACCCTGCCAAGGGTGATGCAGGAGTGGTTTCAGGAGCTCTGGTCTGCTATTTTGCCAGATCTCAATCCACAGCCCAGGTTTGCTGTGCTGACCCACAGCCACACATTTTTAGGGACCTCAAGGCTGCAGTTTTAATGAGAACTTCTAATCTAATCCCTGCCACGGTGTCTCACTAATTCACCCGAGCTAAGGGTTATTCTGGTTATTAGGCTCAAAGATGTGCCTCCCGTTTGTCAACAACTGTATGAGAAAATTATTGTACCTTTTAAAAGAGATTTGCATATCCACGGTGCAAACAATTAAAGGAATCTGGAGGAATTTCAGGACGTAAAGGGCACAGGTGCAAGCCGTACACTAAATGAATGCAGCTCAAGAGGCGGCAGTTTATAGAAAACCCCTTTACTAAGAAGTCATTTTCAGCACAAAACAGCACGGAAGGAAATGTAGGACGCAGTGCTGCCTGTGTTTGCTGCGTGAGGAGGCAGACAGCACAGGCTTAGTCGGACAGTTAAACCAAATAGGAGGGATTTATCCTGTCTATTTGTTATATCAATCATTTCTTGAGAGTGTGCGCTAAAGAGTGCCATCCATTCTGATCAGAGCTCGCGCTGCTGAGCTCTTGGCTGGGCTATTTTCAGCCGAGGGAAAATGAAACGCGCCGCAGAATTTACCTGAATGACAAATAAGTGAATGAGAGAAGGCATCCTTCTGTCTCCGCAGACGGCCTACAAACACGGGGACTCCCCTGGAGAGATGTGTGTGTGTACACTGTGGAAGAGGAGGAGGGGAAGTGTGTGGATGTGCATCGCCGTGCTGTGGAAGTGTGTAGGTTCTGACCTTATATGTCTCACACGGGGAGTCCAGGATTAAGTCTTATTGTGTGATTGTATCTGTACCATATAACCCTGACAGTGAAAAGGGTTTTTAACAACACAATTCATCTTTAGCTCATTACTCATCTGGTTTTGGGCGGCATGGTGGTTTAGTGGTTAGCACATTTGCCTCTCTTCACCGAGGTCTTTGGTTG
The DNA here is from genome assembly GCA_036984385.1 of Crenuchus spilurus. Lineage (NCBI taxonomy): Eukaryota > Metazoa > Chordata > Actinopteri > Characiformes > Crenuchidae > Crenuchus > Crenuchus spilurus. The sequence continues at coordinate 81,935 of BRDA01014432.1, read as the reverse complement.
GAGTCCCCGTCTGGGTGGACTTTCCATGCTCTCCCCGTGTCTGCGTGGGTTTCCTCCCACAGTCCAAAAACATGGAGGTCAGGTGGATTGGGTGCTCTAAATTGTCTGTGTGTGTGCACCCAGCGATGGATTGGTGCCCTGTCCTGGACTTAGCTGGGATGGTGTAATGCCCTGCCCTGCACCCAGTGAAGGGGTAAGGGACTAACCATGACCCTGATAAGGATTAAGCAGGTGGGATAATGGATGAATGGATGGATGGATCAGCTTTTTAATTTAAGAGAATCTGGAGAAATCTTTATGCACAAGGGACAAGGTCAATAATGGATGCTTTAAAAACAGACATGATTCTCTGCTGGAAATCACCGCATGGGCTCAGGAACACTTCCAGAAGTCAGTGACAGTTTGCTGTGCTGTCCACAACTGCAGACTCAAGAGGCAAGGAACCATAGAGCTTCAGAGGTTCCTCGAATATTCTTTAACGGAATCGTATCACAGAAGACAAAATGCTTTTTCTTTTTCTTTTTTTTTTATAAATTTTTGCCAATTTTCTCCCTTTCCCAAAGTGGTAGTCGCCAATTAACCCAACCCATTAGTGGCTCTCCCCATTATTTTGCACTGTCGCTGCCTCCACTGCGTGTGATACAGCCACCGCCTCTTTTCTAACTACCGTTGATACACCATCACTGGAAAACCAACGCGCTCGGAGGAAAGTGCAGAATTCCCAGCTCTAAATGGACCAATCAGTAGACACCTGAGCCAGCGGACATTGCAATGTGTGAGTGATGGGGAGAGAGAGAGAGAGAGAGAGCGCCATCTACCCACCCAGAGTGAGCACTGCCAATATTTGCTCTCTTGGGCCCCGGCTGTTGATGGTAAACCGCATGACCGGGATTCAAACTCGCGATCGTTTGGTCCTAGTGTCAGCGTCTTAGCCTGCTGAGCCACAAAAAGGTTTTTCAAAAGCTACCATTCTCTTCTCAGTCCATACAGCCCATTAACACAAACTAAACAGCAGAACCCGTCCATTTGTGATGTCACAGAAACAAGAGGATTCAGTCTCTACAGCCCAGGCTGAGGCACAATACAGCCTATCAAAGCAGAGCTCATTTACATAAATCTGCCTTAAAGGCACAGTAATGAAAATTCTCAGGTGGACCTCAAGGGGAAAATTAAAAAGCACAAGGAGTACAGGACGTGGGCCCTTTAAAATTTGACATTCAGTTTATTCTCCTGTTTATTTGTCTTTGAGTGTGTTTTTGTCTCTGAACTGCTTTTTTTTTTTCTTTTTTCTTCAGTACATGCGAGAGTCGTCTGGGGCCAGCAAAGAAATCTTCCATTTCCCATCAAGAGTGTCACGTCCAAATGACCTGCAGCGATATCTCTCCAGCAGATCCCCCCATGCTGGTGCGCTAAAGGGTCAGCTAAATGTCAATCTGACAACCTGACACAAGACTGAAACGAGGGACCCTGCCGACCTCAGCGTGAACGAGAAAAACGATCTTTCACTCGCTTATTTATTTTTTATTTCTATTCTTATGATTAACGAAGCTGACATATTTACCACTGAAGTCCACAAGAAAACAATCACACACATCTGACCAGGAGGCAGAGAAAACACACACACACACATACACACACTTCTCTGATCATATACACAGTCATACCACAACATTATGACCACCTCTGGTTTGCCTCGGGACATCAGAGATGTCACAAATGTCAAAGGACAGGGTACCGGGTGAAGCATGGTGGAGGCAGCATCTCAGACACTGTTAACTTTACAGGATGTTCTAGATCTTCCATAATGAAGGGGTACTGAGAATGGACTCCCCGCGGTATAACAGTGGTGCCCCACTGATGCCAATGATGAATGATGACTCTGGTGATTGGTACACCACAGTGGACCAGTTAACCAGGTAAGTACGTAGGCATGCACGATATATCACAAGGCGATATATTGTTTGATATAAATGGTAAAAACTATTTATTTTGTGGCTGATCATTCCGGCTGGTGGGTTTAGTTTTAATTGTGGTCATTATTTCATCATTCTGACTTAAAAGAAAGAAACACACAACTTAAGATAGCTTAGCCTCGTTTTTGTACCACAGTCAGGACATTTTTGTCTAAAACAAACACACACTGCACTGAAAAGTGTAAAGAGGCAAACGGAGAAAGTGGGAGCTGTGAATGGAGGACGTGTCTGTCTGTCCTCCTGGAGAGATTATAAATTGATATTTCGGCAGACGGGGAAAAGTGAAAAGAGAGAAAGACGGACGGCGCAGCGCTCGCCTGCTATTAAAGTCGCTCTTTGGCTGAAAACCGACACACTCAGGCTGCAGACAGCTGATTGGCTGAAGCAGACTTTTCCCATTATGAAAATTCAAATGTCATATCAATCACTGTGATCCCACAGCCGGATTAACCACGCGCTGCAGTGTGACGCTACATAACCCCCACCACCACCACCACGTACCCCCCATCAACCATCAGATTCAGCCTCTCTGACACAACAGCACCTGTAGGTCTAATGAAATACCTGTAAAAGCTCACACACACACACACACACACATCAATTTCCTGAACAGACAGCGCTCGCATGTGTCCTGCTTTCTCCTGTCCACATAAGTGTGCCTAGGTCATCCAGCCGGCATTATTTCAATCACTCCATCCCTCCATCCCTGTGCTCTCTCTCTCTCTCTCCATCCGTCCATCACCTCCCCATCCCTCCTCCATTAAATAAATTGTGTTGTAATAATCTCCTCTGATGTGTGCTCCTAATATTGGTGGATGGACACGACAGGCTTTTTTTTTTTTATTACCCCACTTTCAGTCCATCCCGGCCACTCCATAATCCTGTGCTTTACCTTTGGTGAATTACAATAAAAAAGGGTGACACAGAGAGAGAGAGAGAGAGAGAGAGAGAGA